>VURO01000083.1:16136-54319 GCA_015108175.1 Pelvicachromis taeniatus | reverse complement strand
ATCCAAAGTAAAAAGTATAACTGACTGTTAGAAACCTTTGAAAGCAGTTCACAGAAATTGTTGATCTGCTTGATTTCTCTTCACAGCCATCTCCATGGTTTACAGAGAATGGTCTGAAAAAGAGACAGTATCCTGTGATTGGCAGTTCTCCAACTGAAAATACCTTGTCAATGCCAGAGGTTAGAGGACAGTGGCCAGACAGCTTTGGGCTGATTGGAAGACACAAACTCAACCACTCGTTACAAGCAAGATATGTAAAAGACTATCTCTGAACACACAACACATCAAATCTTGGAACGGCTGGGCTACAGCAGCAGAACACACCAAGTGCCACTTTTCTCTGCTGACAACAGGAAACTGAGCAAGGGCTCACAAAAAAAATGGACAACAAAAAAATATAGCAAAAAATGTTTGTGTGTCAGCACACCAGCATGATAAAAGATCACGCTGGTGTGCTGTTTGATGTTCCTGAGACACTTGTGAATACTGGTCTTAGCTGGGTGGCCAGTTTGTCACAATGTAGGAGCTGAATTTTCCATTACAAATACAACCCTTGAGGCTTTCTTCCTGTTTATGTTAAGCTACCTCCAGCTATGACTGGAGCAGGATCACTGGGCACCATATGGCAGCAGAACTAGTGCTTTTCTTGAAAACAGGCATCTATTTCAGTTGAAGCGAATCAGGTGGTAGATTAAAACCATGTATTGCATTATTAACTTTAAACTTGTATAAGCAAACTTAAACATCTAAAAAAAATCATAATAGTTAAAGGTTATGATTGATATCATTAATGAATGCATTATACTAACATATAATGGTGCATGGAAAGGTTTTTCAATGTGTTGCTGTAACATTTGTATGGTAGGATCATTGAATCAGCGATTAAGGCTGCTTGCAGTGATGTAATGATGTGGAAGATATTTTCTTGGTAAACTTTGGGCACTGATATCAACTTAGTATTGTTTAAGTGTGACAACCTAGCTGAGTATTGTTCCTTAACACTTTATGGTCATAACTTCTAATGATTACATTCAACAAGATAGCATGCCATGTTACTAACTTCAAATAAAATCAAACTGGTTTCTTGAACATGACAATGAGTTCTCTGTATTAAAATGGCCTCCACAGTCATCAGAGCTCAATCCAGTAGACCAGTCAAAGCCAGTTCTAGCAAACTGTACCTAATGAAGTGTTTTCTGAGTGTATAGCTTCCTCACCACAGTCAAAACCCTTTGACCACAGTTACCAGCTTTCTAATCCTTAACTAATTGTGGCAGCCCTAATGCTGCATAATAACTTGATTATTATATTATTACAAATATAGATTTCTCTAAATATAAGAAAGAGACACATCATAAATTTAAATATAATTTTTTTAAATTTATGTTGTTAAAAGAATATACACGTTTAGATATATGGATGCAATTAAGACTTGAGTCTTATTCTAAATATTTCATAGTTTTTTAAAGGCTAAAGCAGGTACATCATACAAGATTTGTATTCCAAAGTGATATCATGTGACGATTAATGCTATAAACACTGGAGAATAAGTGTATGCCACCTTTTTGCTTCAGTCTATTGGGGGTCACATGTGAATTATACTTCTGCATCAGATCTACGTTGTAACTTACACCATAGCCAGAACCCCATTTTAACCCTATGCTGCAACCTTCTACGTAACCTGATGTGCACCTCCCAAGAAATATAACTACATGTCAGATCGACACATACCAGAACAATTTAAATGGTGTCGAAGGTTGCGGTGTAGTGTAGGTGCGGTGTGATAAAAAGATTTTCCAGCTACTACATAAGTTAAAATCACAATTGCATTGGTATCAATTTGTTAGAGATAATATATAAAAAAAGTTTATTATTAAATACTAGATCAGCGCTAGCTGGTCTCCATGGAAACAGTTGCCATAATCAGTGTCTTTACGTAGATGAATATCATTAATTATTAATGATAACATATAATTAAAGTGAAATTGAGGAAATTTGTTATTTCAGAAGTGTGTGTCAAACTGGTAGCCCTTCACATTAATCAGTACCCAAGAAGTAGCTCTCACTTTCAAAAAGGTTGGTGACCCCTGCTCTAACACATATGAAAGGTGGCAACCTGGGGTTCGGAGTCTTAACTAAGGTCTGTATTACCTCTTGAGCCACAGCTTCCCTAGTATGTATGAAAAACAGTTTGAAACCAAATATCTGTATAAAATCCAGTAGTCATCAACACACCATAGCTGATGTCAGTCTGAAGTTACTTACAGGCAAAACTACAGACAAGAAATATGCAAGTGCATATACTCAAGCACTGAAACAACAGTGATTACATGTTGTGAGTGCATATCCTTTCCATTTAATCACAGCATTTCGCTAATGCACAGCAGGGTGGCAGAGCGAGTTGGCAGCCGGCTCTCTAACCAGATTCTAGCCATTGTGCCAGCCTTCTTCCCATCAAGTCTCTAAACCAAGCTGGTGAAACTCTGCCAGCTCCAGTCAGCAGAAAATAGAAAGGCCCAGAGGTGCTCTGTGCCCTTGACCTTTGAACCTCTTATCAAGGTAAGCTAAAATCATGTATCTATTTTAAAAAATGTTTTAATAAAATCAATAAAAGTGACCTAATCAATAGAATTAGACCACTGTGGTTTTTGGTTGCATTGTGTGTGGTGGGTATGAACAAAGAGCTCAATACTTTTATTTGTTTTCAGTTTTATTTATTTGTATTCAGCGAATAAAACCGGACTGTGATTTACGATTAAGCCAGTCGAGACCACTTTGCTTGTATTTAAGGACAGAATACAACATGTGCCATTTTCTCTTGCTTATGACATCTATTCAAGTCAAGCTTGACACTATATTCTTCAAAACTACATGCAGTCAATACAAAAAGTAAGCTTCCCAGACTGAGCGCGATAAAAGATTACACTGGTGTGCTGTTTGACATTTCTGAGACACTTGTGAATACCGGTCTTAGCTGGGTGGCCAGCTTGTCACAGAGTAAGGAGCTGAATTTTCCATTACAAATGCAACCCTGGAGGCTTTCTTCCAGTTTATGTTAAGATACCTCCAGCTATGACTGGAGCAGGATCACTGGGCACCATATGGCAGCAGAACTAGTGTTTTTCTTGAAAACAACATCTGTGGCAGTTTAAGTGAATCAGGTGGTAGATTAAAGCTATGCATTACATTATCAGGTTTAAACTTCCATAAGCAAAATTTAGCAGAAAGAAAAGATCATAACTGTTACACGCTATCGTCATTACCATCAATCACGATATTAGATTACCATATAATGGTGTGGAGAAAGGCGGTCATTGTATTGTGGGCGAGTAAAAAATAGAATAGTGTTAACACGGGCTAGCGCGGTCACAAAATGACAGAGCCGAACGTGTGACAAACAAAATGTCACACATGCCCTGCGAAACACTGAGATCTGTTGTGAGGTTTTGTGGTGTAGAAGTAACTGTCACATGCAGGCTACGGGCAGTAAAAGTAATCATTGGCTTACATGGCCCCTTTCTGACCTTTGACAGCATTTAATAGCTGCTCGGTTAGTAATTCTCTCATTGGTTAGTGTATTAAAATAACATTTAAAAGAATGTCATCAGATTCCTGCCAAGTGTCTGTCAATATAAAGGGCTAGAGCGAAAAAACATTGGTAATGTTGGTAACATACAAGTAAATCTATATTTAATATATACTGGACTGCACATGTTTAAAGTAATAGCTCTGGTATGAATGTAGGGCTTTTTTGTCATAATGCTTAATGTTATATATGTGTTGAATAAATGACTTGGGAGGAAAATAACAATATAAATCAGGTATCCTAGTAGCAGTCTCACAAACACACAAAACAATAAATATTACTTAGGCTTATTTATTAGGTTGGGAAATCAGTAAATCGGTGTTTATATACAGTATATACACTGTATACTTATATACAGCTTTTGTTTAAAAAAATGTCTGTAAAAGCACATGAAATGCATAAAACTTCAGAAATTAAAACAAAAAGCAGACATGTAGAACACAACTTAAGTTATGTTAATTTCGCACAGAACAATTTTTTTAATGCATAAGGAAGTTTACATGCTCTCTGCAGGCCTACGTGTGAAAAACAGTGTTCAGTATTGTTATAAGTTCAATCTTGTGTCTGCGTTAGTACTGTATCTAGGTTACTGTCCCTTTTACTGATGCGTTTCTTGTCAATCAGCGCCAGTGTGCACTAATTACCACACTTACATCACATAGATTTATTGTAGGCCTAAAAGCTTCTCGCTCTGTTAAGTTAGTGTGCTGCATAACAGCTGACAGTAGCCACCGTAATAGTTGTCATTCCCTCGCTCAATTAGGCCAATTCTCCGTCCGCATTTGTCTTTTAAGTGTTTTAATAACAATAAAATCTTCGATGTATGGGTCAGTTCTCCACTGTGGGTCCACAGGAATGTCACGTTTCGATTCATAAATCCAGAAATACACTTTTTAGTATCACCTGTTCCTGCTCCAGGACACCACCTGTTTGGATGGAGCCCTGTTGTTCTCCTTGTATTTTCTTTTGTTTGTTTGTTTGTTTGTTTTTTACACCTAAGCTAATCACCGGCGAGTCTGACGTAATTATAACCAGCTGTGCGGGTCTTGGCTTACCTTTCACGAGATGTTGAGGCTTCTGACTGCTCGTTGTTTCCGGGGGATGAAGAATGTCGTTCATGGCTTCAGGTCCGTTGAAGTGGCTTCCAAAGCATTTCCATCCCTGAACTGAACAGCGTCGGGAGTGTCAACAGCATCAGGTTAGAGGAATGACCTGCGAAATGAAGGATGAGAACCCGAAACGGCACATCACCACAGCTGCACTCCTCTTTTATCTTATTGCCCTCTTTTGTCTCGTTGACTGTGGGGGGAGAGAGATAAATTATCGAGTAGTTTGGCAAAATATGTCACTTTCTTTTCCACGAAGCGGGCGGTCGAGCGATAGCACGAGAACTAAAATAAAACGGTTTATTTTAGCTGAAAGGCAAAATTCTTCTTCTATTTTCCAACACTGACGAGGCGAGCGACGGATGAGGCATGACTGCTGCGCGCTCCCGACAGTGTAGGCTCGTTCTCGTGCAGACGCTCCGTGGTCGTGGGAGTGAACCGCAATAAGAAATAATTCATGGAAAAATAGGTCGGTATTTTACCAGAGCAGAGCTGCTGTTGCGTGCTGAACATTTTCTTTGATTTTTTTGAAAGGCCCTGCAACCCTTGAATGAACATCTAGAGCTTATTTTCGTCAAAGGTCTCATTTGAATGTGTTAAAATAAAGATCTGATGCACTACAAACAGAAAACAGGGCATCGTTTTAATAGCTTACTACAGTTGAGTGTGAAAAATGCACGAAATCTAATAAATGTCGTCATTCTTAACACTTTTCAGATGGGTCTTCTGTTATTTATATCGCGCTGATGCTCTTTTTTTTTTTTTCCTTTATGCCATTCATGCTCCTTTTTAAGTGGGTCTTTTAATTGACATTATACGACTTGTTACGTAAGCCTCCTTCCTTGGATGATTCTGTAAGAGCGGCTTTCCTCCCGCAGGGTGAAGATTGTACCCAGTGAGAAAACTGATAGGCCCTACATGAGAGAAGAGACACAGAGGTCCTTGTTGCCTCGGTTTTTGCCACTAGTATAAAGATTATTTTTCCATTTATTCGCCGGATGGTCTGAAGAGCAGTGCACAGCTTCCCATTCATTAAAACAGATACACAAAACCACACCTGGGAGCTGCCCGTGCAGGGCACAGCCAGACTGCTCAGTGATGAAGTACCTTTTAAAAAGCTTCTCCAGGCACTGAGTCAGGATTTCTTCACAACTGATCCAGTCAGCACTTAGAGCACCTACATGTATATGGCTCACAGTATAGTTAAAATTTAAACTGGTGGTTCATTGTTAAAAAAGTAGCCATGTTGTATTTGGAGTATTTATTTTGGACTAGCTTTCTTTTTCTTTTTCTTGGTCTTGGCTTTGCACAAGCACATACGCCATCAAATAGCTAACATTTCTCAGATTTATTATCCAGACTGTGTTGTTTCTGTTGCACTATGATCTGCTCTATTAAAATGTAATCCTTGCAGCTGTAGTGTATATAACCTTTTTCACCAAGTGAGAATTTCCATAAATGAGCTTACATAAGAATATATTTTATATATACTTATAGTTATTTGACCTGGATTTGGGACTAATTAAGTATTATCTTTTGTTAGAGCTGTTACATGTCAATATATAAGTCCTCATGTTATACTTCTGTATAACATGTCTGTACAAGCAAATCACAAGAGCAAGTAATCAAAAACACTGACAACTGCAATTTGTCATGCAGAAAAGGCTTGGCCCGCCTTGCTTCCTGCAATACTGCATGATGCTCATTGAGACAGTGGAAAATTAAAATGTTTTATTTCAGAAGAGTAGTAGCTAAGCTTGCCAAAATGTTAATTTTACACAGCTTAGCTATATAATTAGTTTTTTGCTACAATTTCTTTCACTAGTTCCAGTGCTACTGTTGCAGATCATAGTTGCTGTTTAAAGCACCAGGTTTTAGGAGATATGATCCAGAAAACCATGACAAAAATAACTCAATTTTGCTGGGATAACTGGAGATTTTATATAAAACCTGTCTGGCTAACTGGCTGACATGTTGCTCACCCTGTTGGAATTTCACTAGCTGTTTTTAGCGATGTGGTGGAATTCCTTAACTTGATTTGAAGTTAATTTAAGCAGCCTATAGAAAATATAATTTTTTTAAGTTGGAATAGGCAACAACCATTTGCTATTTCAAGCAAGTGGAATTTCTCCATTTCACAGTGAACCTGTGAAAATTGAAACTGCTTTGACTGCATTCCTTGACCAGATAAAACAAAGAAAGAAATAGCTACAGTTACAGCTAAATTGGTTCACTTAAAGCTCATAAAACATTTGCACACAGTGCGTAAAAAGACTACAGAACTATAACTGTGTAAACACTACAGCACTGCATTGTGTACATGTTTTATTTTGTAAAGGTCTGGTAAGGGGGTGATTCTACATTCACTGAGTCTCCTTGTCTGTGTTAGGCTTTCTCAAAGCTTCAAACAGCAGTAGCAGAAGAAAAGGCACATTTGATGAAAAACACCCGGAGAAGATGGAAACATGATAAAAGAAAAGAAGTTGATTGTGTTTTGATTCATGGGAGAGAAGAGCTGAATAGATACATCACAGACAAATCTAACTACAATTGAGCTTTAATGAAAGCTGATACAAACTTACAAGATCATTCTAATCCTTTTCTCAAAACACAGGAAGTACAAGGAGGTCGAACAGAAGGTAAACAGATGAGCAAAGAGGCAAATCTATGTGCATACTGTTCTGACTGGATGCAGAAAGGGGAGCAAAAACAGAGATGGTCAGTATGTTGCTCTGGGTGGTTTTTGCCTAAAAATACTGGGAATTCTACAATATTATGGCTTCTACTTGGAGCGCAGGTGCTCCATCTTATATATGATACATTAAAGAAAAAAAAAGGTGGACCTCACTAATGTCTAAACTATGGTATGTGTGTGTGCGTAGGTGTGCAAAAAAACAGAGAACAAAGAAGAGGAAATGAACAAAATGAGATGACATGTGCACTTTTAAAGTAAATGGCACAATTTGATTAACAAATGTGTCCAAAGCATAATTTCAGAGAACAGTGTTACATTTTAACAACGTGGCGCTGCTGGAGCACATCCAAATCTACCTTTACTTCACAAATGCTTTGGTATGTTCATTATTAACTTGTCAGGGTAAAATGAGTCATGACTGATTCAGTGGGTGAATGAATTAGCAACCCATTTACAGCATGGCAATGGACATCAATTGATGAAAAACAAATCCAGCTTAGTTTGAATAATTTGTGATTTGATTTGTGTAACAAAATCTGGAATTTGTGACTCGGTGTTGGTCATGAAGATGCATGCAGGTGTAACCTGTTACTGATGCCGTTTTAGACTCAAGTAAACCCATCATCAGTACTGGACATGGCAAGGGAGCTTGAGTTTGTGTGATGCTAGGTGACCTGGAAGTAAAAAGTAACAGAAGGCATTCCCGCCCACTGGCTTCAGTCTCACTGGGCTGCCCCAACTACAACCGTCAGCTCCAAGATATGTAGACACAGGCATAGCATCTTTTTAATATGTAACACTGGTTTCAATGTCCTGTCGATGTGCTCTCTCAACATTTCCAGGGTGGCCACCACTTAGTGCATTGAAGTTTGTGTGCCTTACACTCGAAGGTAGTCAAATTTTGTTGTACCCCAAAAAGTCCACTGTGGCTGTAAAAACAAAAAAGGGAGGTTCCAAGCCAGACAAACCATGATCCATCACCTACTCCTCCGCAAGGAAAGCCCAGCTGGCTCCAAGCCCAGATTACACAGGATGGCTGAATGTAATGCTCATAACTGAGTTCTTTGAAAATGATCCAAGGAAGAGTTTTTTCAGACGTTTTGCTGTTAAAGTCTTTTGTTCTTAGACGTCAGCAGTTTTTGCCAACAAACTTAGAAGAAATGTTGTGTCATGCAAATATTGACAGACATATTTACAAGCGTGACCCTGAAGTGCAATCTGCACATTGTTCAGGTTACCGAGTTGAAATCAAGGCCTCGCTGCAAGAAAATGACTGACGAGAGATTCTTGAGCTGTGAGCACAACGAGCAGAAAATGCAAAGGAGGCCACTCAGCAATAAAAGCCAAGAGTCTTCTGAGCACCACCTCGCTTTATCATTTATCCTTTGCTCAAAGTACTTAATGGTTCTTGTGCCGCACCAGAGGATCATTCATCTAAGTAGCCTCTGCACAGGGATACAGCGGTGAGAGCACTGCTATGCTTTCATTTATATATGTCATGCAAATATGAGATCAGATTTTGGCTTTCATTCAATGTTTGTTATTCTCAGTGAGAAAATAAGTTTGGCATATAGCCTCATTCACTATCACTGTTTTAACATATTAAATATATACTGTAGTTTAGTTCAGACAGAATTTATCTTCAATAAAAGCACACTGTTGCTGTTGCTGCTAACTGAAAGAGAAACATCTATTTCAGATAATGTCACTGTCATGATACTGTAGGTACGGCGAATGCTTTTTCATGAGTTCATATTTCTCAGAAGTCTCATCTTACCGTATGACATGCATACTGTCTCACTGTATCGTCTTCTCCCTTCCTGTGCTCGCCTCCTCTCACAAGACGCTTCTGCATAACTAGGGTTAAAAATAGATATAGCCCCCAGTGCAGCTTGGGCTTAACTTTATTTTCATGGGGGAAATGAAAAGCACACATACTCTGCTGGCTGGAGGGACAGAGGAAAAAAATAACAATAACCTTCATGATCCAATGACAAATCATTTTCTGTCCATGTCAGAAATGCAGCATGAGGAGGAACAAAGGTCTAAAGAAAAAAGAAAATGCACTAATGTTTAGACCTTTGTCACTCTCTGAGCTCACACATTGGACTTTAATAATGTTCAATTTCCCTTTGGTTTTGATCCGAAATTAGCCCCTGCCATCCAGTGTGCAGCCTTACCTTCACCTCTTGATGAATTTGATTCTGGTCTAAAAATGTCAGGTTTGAATGAAATGCAAAAGAAAAAAATGAAATTTAATACAATTGTATTTATGGCTGGTTAATGATCACAGGGTTCAGTCTTGGCATGGCCATATAGCCATGGCCATGGCCATATTGATTTCTCACTGGTCCAATTTATCTTTCTGATTTTACCTTGTGCACGCACGCACACACTTACAAAGGACACATGGAAAGACAATAATAGAGACATTTTTTTTCCAGTCCAGTTTGTTTATCAGACAATGATGAATCCTCAAATGTCATCTGGAGACAAAGAGAACAATATGGGTACAAGAGGGAACAAGGGAGACAGGGAGGTAAATAAAGAGAAACTCAGGAGCAAGAAAGCAACATTACGGAGAATGGAATTGGATGAGAAGAGGTCATCAGGAGGAGAGGGAAAAGAGAGTATGGTAAGGCATAGTATGACAGACAGGCAAAGCAGGGTGAGAGCAGAGAGGAAGTGGGAGGGGGGATGTGGGAGAGATGCGAGTTGAGTCAAAACCCCCGAGCTCCCCTGATTTCTCTGTGAAAGACACGGTGCTGAAAAGATGGATAGCATGTGCCCTCTGTGCCAAGGCATGCCCAAGACAATGACATCACCATCATCAAACTAGCAAGGACACAAGACCAGAGCCCAGGACTAGCACTTGGATCTTTTATTCAATATTACTCACTCGCTAGTTTCCTTTTGCTCAGATTATCACTTTACACTGACATGATAATTAAGTCGTCAGATCTTCCACAAACAAAGTAGTACTCTTCTACACAGAGACAGGAGACAGTGATTAAAAAAAAAAAAAGTCTTCATACGTCATTAAAATTCTCTCCAAAATAAATTATGTACTCTTACATACATATACAATATATGTGGATACTTTGGTGTAGCACAGGAAATAATAATTCACAGGTTCAGGTTCAACAGAAAGCAATAATCATAAAGTAGAAAATGTTTACTTTGTTTCCTTCATACTACATAGTGTGGGGTTAATGTATTCTTGCTGCAGGTGTTAAGATCTGAGTGGCAGCGTCACTGCCCGCGCGTCTTATCTGAGAGTCTCTTTTCTTTATTTTGGAGGTAACGTGTTTTCCCCTCATCGAAACGTCTCTGCTCCTCCTCTCCTTCAACCTAGAGGAAAAGAAAATAGACAAAAATATTTGTTTGCAGACACATTAATCATCTACACACTGGAATGTTACCCCTCCAATTATTATATTAACCGTGGGCATGAAGCTCTGATCAAATTGACTTGACAGTGCTGCTGAAATTGCCATTCATCTTCTAGGTGGAATATAGAACAAATGAGTCTGACTCTAGGCTTGTAAGGACCCATATACAAAATATATGAAGAAGACTACATATAAGTGAAGTTGAGTGAAACCACATGTGACATATGCAGGACACTGCCACATATTTAATAATTTCTATATTTTAACGTTGTGTGAATGCATTTATCGCCAGCAACACGTTTTATATTAATGCAACACTAATAGCATGACTGAAGAATGGTGATGAGTCAGCTGATCAGGTTGTCCATGAATCCATTTTCTGGTCACAGTAACAACCGCTACTCGCAAGGTTAGACACAACCTGACAATTAAGTAAATAATGAAGTAGAAGTACATAAAGGGCAATTCCTGTAATTTGTGGTGAGTGGTAGCCTCTCATGGCATCATCTCATCAAACCTTCTCTTGACCAACCTTGATAGTGTACTCTATGCACAGTGCCAGTGCAGTATTATTGATACTGCAGGCACTTGGAAACACTCTATAGATTTACAGCTGTTATGAACCATTTTTACTGTTTAATTCTGTGCAGTTGTTTGTTTTGACGCTACTGGTTTATGGGAGTAAGCATGTGATATTCTGTACAGTTTAATTAGACTGTTGCCCAACCTCATGATTTGCAACAATATCACCAGTGACCATGTCACACTTTCTTTGAAGGTGCTGACTGATTTCTCACTCCCTTATCTTCAAAGCGCTGTAACAAAGCAGGGTACATGAACATGTTTGTATTTCATACATAAAGCGTACTGTAAGTGAACGCTAGAGCTAATGACATGTTCTGATGGAGGCTCCACACACCAGGTGGTTGGCAGATTCTAAGAGCACCTGCAAACAGGGTGCAAAGCTGACAGATGGCACCTTAAATTTAAGGAGAGAGCAGGGTGGTAACAAACATGACAAAACATAATGCTGGGGACAGGCCCAAGGGGGTCATTACTCAAATGTGACGAGAATATTAAAACAGTGGCGCTGAGCTACAAACACAACACCAGTGGGAATAGCTTATCTGTAGAACAGGTTCAGGAGCATACAGCTGTAATATTGGTGTGTTTGTTGTATGCCAGTTATATAACAGTCAACATACTGCTCAGTCAGTTTTGCTTTTGCCATTCAACTGAAAGTAATGGATAATTCCAGTTCATTGAGTTTGAAAAGAGATAGAGAGGGAAAGAAGAAGTTTTTCAGAAAAATAATATACACACATGTAACATACAATATCTGGGCATCATGTAATATAACCAAGGAACTGACAAGTCATGATCATAAAAAATAATTACTTATGTATCCTATGTACTCACATACTGAATACCTGCTCAAAACCACACACTGTACATTTGTACAGAAAATGTAAAACACGACACATCATACAAGTAGTTGCTTTCAATCAATATTATCTACACAGGTAGGTAAATAGGCTGCAAAAAAAGTTAAAAAATAAATAAATACACAAATAATATTATTTATAATTGTATAAGATGTGTGTATTTATATAGGTAAGTGATCACTGGTGTGATGGAGTTCTAACTGGGCTGAGGTGGGTTACAGACCATAAGTTACTCAATCAAGCAGGGGAGTCAGATCAACTCTAAACAAGCTTAGCCATTGCTTTATCAACCCACACAGCAACCTAATGTATCATATTGAGATTGTGATGGCCTCATATATGCACGCATAGATTGTTGAACAACATTAATCCCATTTTTGTATCAAATGTTCCCATCCTCAAGGTCTATATTTTACTACTACTAATACTACTATTATACTACAGTTACTACTGCAGTATGATGATCTTTCTCTAATGCAATGACACCATGTTCTCGCAAAACTTTATTTATGTAATGCATTTCTAAGTAAGCACAATCAAAACAAAATTTGGGCAGAATTTGAGCAGAACATATGCACACAACTAGGCTGTATGCATATGTTCTGCTTATGCATGTGCATTGCTACTATATTTACGTGTCTGTAAATTAACTAACTGGTAAATGTACAGATTCTCCAGTGACATGTGTAGTGTCTTAACTGCTATCTCTGTGGTGACTAAAAATTAGCATATTATGTTTTTTTGTATTTTACAAAATACAAGCCTAGCCCAGCCACGAGGCAAGATGCAGGGAAAACCCTGGACAGGTCGTCAATGTGACATTTCTGATGTATCTGTTAAATTTTTATCAGCATACTCTATTAACTAATACATTACACTTCTATTCATTTAATTAAGTATTTGTAAATATGTGCCCCATTATTTACAAAGATGTATTTATTTAGTGTTTATTCATTTTCTTCACATAAGTTAAATATACTGACATATATTTAATATTCAAGTCACAGTTACTCAGGTAAACGGTGTGTTTCCTTCCTCACTGGAATACAGTTTTATTATAAAAGTGGTTACAAAAGGCTGCCTGTTGCAATGTTGGAAGGCAGACAAATACACAAACATGACCTATAATGTCATAATTCTTTTTGTCTAACTCTGTGGATAATCTGTTGCCTAGCCTAACAATTCATTAAGTGTATTAATCAGTCAGAAGCATCTTCCTCTGTCCAGTTAACACTTGGAGCTGTGCAGGGAGCTACATTATAGCATTATTGAAATAACCCCCAGCAAGGTGATTTAGGATCCTAACACCAATTAGAGGTTTATAAATCATCCTTCTTGAACAGGCTGAAACAATCCAAAGACATTATTATTTATTTATTTAAGTCTGAAGAACTACAGCCATGATATCAAAGCAAAAACAACCAAAAAAAAAAAACACGTTTAGGCAGTGAGACTAGTTATGATCAGGCAGAATCCTAAAGAGGTCAAATTAATTTAAAAAAAGAAGTAATTTATTATTATTTAAAAAAAAACAATTTAAAGTGCAGTTTTGCTGCACAGCTTGAAATTAATTTTTACTAATTAAAAGAATTTTTAAAAATTGAATAGTTGATTTATATACCATGTACCAATTTGCACTTTTAGCTCATCCAACCAATAAAAACACATTCCTCATCACTGTTCCAAACCTCGTTTTTATTTGAACCTTTTTGCTTAATAGTCAATAACTACAACAACAATAATAATAATATGCACATTTGTCCTGTGCACATCCATCTACACACATTACAACAGGTTACTTGTGTCATGCATATGTTAACCATTATGTTGATTACACTGCATAACTCAATGAGGCAATTCATTTTCTTATTAAGGTCCTTGTTGTGTTCTTAAGTAATTTGTCTTAAAACAGAAATTTCCTTGCAAAAACCAGCATGCTTGTTATATTGTATTCAAGTCAAATGCCTATACCCCAGCGGTGTCAAGTGACAATCTCTACATGTATTGGCATTCGGGTAAACCGAACCATGAAGGCACACTGCAGAAACTGGTTTGTGACTTCCCTAAAAGGTTGATTGTGTTCATCTGGGCGTAGCGTTTTCAGTGGGAGAAACATTTCGTCACTCATCCAAGTGACTTCTTCAGTCTCAGCTGACTGCAGGTTTCCCCAACCTTATAAACAGGATTGGTTTGTGACTTGTTTCATCGAGATTATTTATCTTTACAATAAGAATGATATCTCACCCGAGCTGTTGTAAAGATGTCAGTCTTCCTTTTTGCATCTTCAACCATACAAGAAACTTGTTTTTGGTTTTAGTAAACTAAATGATAAAAAAAAAAATTGTACAGCCAGATGATCTGATGCTACAAGCTCTACAGTGAGCAGCCAGAAGATGAAGAAGACAAAGTACTCTCAAAATCTTCCAGTGAGATAACATCAGAGCTCAGAACTGAGCTCACTGGGTCAAATGGCCAAGAAAAACAGATGTTTCACCTGTTGTTTATTAGGCCCGCTAGGTGGACAGCTGAATGGAGCATGAAAAACCGATATGGTGTAAATGTGGAGCAGGGACAATACATGTCTCCTTTACATGCACAATACATGTAAAGGAGATTTGCTCAGACAATGCCAGCAAAATGCCAGGTGGGTTCCGTTGTGTTGGCGCGAGCTGTTATTAGAGTGGGCAAGGGGCATCAGTGGCAATGGCAAATGTCACTGTGTAAAGGTAGCACAAAGCTGTAAACAGCCAGCACAAGACAAATAATAGCCATCTGGACTAGAATGAGCTGGATACTAACCTATATATCTGTGTGTGATAGAGGGACAGAGCGGTATACACAAAGGATGACATTTTAGACAAAGCTGAAAGGTATTTCATTTCTAGTCATAAAACGAATCCTTTTATATCAGCCAGGCTTTTCTGGATGCTGAAAGGAGCTCTTCCAGTGGATCTTTTCATTTAGTCATAAATGCTTTCAGTTTTTTCACTGCAGTTATCTGATAATACAGACATGCCAAGTTCTTATGGGCTTCATCACAGCTTCAACAACAGCAATGAAGAGACTGAAGAATATAGCCTCAGTTGGATAATATTTTTCAGCAGTTTACAAAGTAAGATGACCGAAATGATACTGATCTTTCTACTGTAATATGAAAGATTGATCAGGTAACTTTGAGGGAAAATAAAACAACACATTAATTTTTTTTTAAAAGCACTAAAATACTACAAGTACTGAATTTAGAACTACTAGTACTGAAGACCCATATTTAAATCGTGGGCATTGTTTGTTTTCATTACTAACATAAATTTGCTAAATTACACTTTAACAAATTTAATAAAATTATACCTTTTCATTATGATTTAGTATCTAATTTTGAATTAGATCTCAAAATAAAGCAACTACATGACAATACTAAGTCACAGACTTTCGGGTGCTGCTGACAGCCATAATGTTATTTATAGGAAAGTAATAGAAGTTGAACTAACTAAAAAACATCTAAATCATGTACTTTCAAAGTGAAAACTGGATTTCTATCACCGAACTAAACAAAATTTATTTTGAGCTGTGAATATACAATATTTTGTGTATGAGGTAAAATGATAACCCCCTGATGAAACGGTGTGAGAATAAATGTCCACATTTAGCAGTGCCTAACAGATGCCGGCATGATCGGGGTGTTAAGTTTAACGGGTGTACCCGTTAACACGTTTCTGATTGTCTTAAATGGGAGGTATCTAAAAATAAACGAGCATCACTTCATGTGGACTACATGAGGTTGCCATGACGATCGGGCTTGTTTTCATGTCAAGGGAGGCCAGCTGAGTCTTTGCCAGCGAGGAAAGAGGGAGGTGGAAAAGAAGGAAGAAGGAAAGAACAGAGGAAAGATGGAAGAGAAGAAGTCAAGAATAAGGGAGATACATTATAACAATGAAGAATAAATAGAGATATACAATAAAGAAAAACACATACACACAGACACAAAGCTTTCCTTTTATTCAGCAGCAATGAATGGACCAAAATCGACATTTTTATTCCTTTCCTTGTTAACCATGTTCTTCTACTAAGAGCTGATATAAGAGCAATGACCAGTATCTCTTCTAGGCACTGATTATTTCTATCCTGGCCTAGCATGCATATACACTATATTTCAGTAGTACATCTTCAAGATTACTGTTATAGATAGGGAAGGCATTCCCCACTATCCTCTGTGCTCCTGCTGTCCTCATGCCCCACTTCGGCATAACCCACAGTATGCTAACATTAGTGACAGCACAGCTACACACACACACACTCCCACCATCCCTAACTCCCTAGTGAGCTGAAACAGAAAAATCTAAAAATAGTGATTGCACTGAGCTCATTGGCAAGAAATCAAGGAAGGGAAAATGGGAGGGAAAGCACCTGCAGTCGAAAATAGCAGAAGTCATGTCGATCAGACTATTTATAGAGCTCCACTGGGGCAAAAGCTGCCATGAAATTATAATAGGCGATGGTTTGAGCTTTCAAGACTGTTTTCAGTTTAAATTTCAGCAGTACTAAAAAAGGACAGAAAAATAGACAATTATGTTATAAACATGAAAGAGAAGCAGGGAGAATCACCTTTTTTGTTTGTTTGTTTTTTAACAAATGGATAATGGAGAACAAAAACAATCAGAGAGACAAAAGGGAGGTGGAATGTAATCTCGTAACAGACACCGCTCAATAAGACTCAGGGAATACCAGATCATCTCAGGATCTCAGGATAACATAAAGTCAGTTAAACAAGGGTACTAATTCATAAACCATTGTGAATCACTTTCACCTGCTTCAGGTGCACTGGAGAGGTAACTACAAGGCTGCATAAGTAGTCCAGTTGCTGTCCCATGAATATGAAAACTTCTTGGTTGGAACGGTCCGCAGATAACGTCTGCAGATCAACAACTTCAGCAGAGACAGAGAAAAATAGTCTACATACACAAACAGATTTAGTCAAGTTATTATTATTATTATTATCATTTCATCTGAAAGTGCACACTTGGGTGTCTTTGTCATATATTTTAACAACTTATAGTAGCCAGTTCATTATAGTGCCTTAAAGTGATTTCAATACATGTAACAGTACATTTGGTCTGTTTTAGCATTAGTCGGAGTCTTGGTCTACTTGCATGCAGAAAAGTCTACTCATTTGCATCATTCCTGGCAAAATAATATACAGCCAGAATAAATAACAGAGAAAGAGAGAAGTTTGTTTGTTTTATAAGAATTTTTAGTACTCCCTGATGAAACAAGCTATGGGGTATTAAAAGATTAAAGATATGAGAGGAAGCAACTTTAGCATTTTGGGAAATTAAGCTTAATTGAATTTTATTTTTTTTACTTCAGTGAAAAGGATAAAAACAACAAGCATTGCACTGTTCATGGGTAACAAAATTAACCATCTCTGAAGGTCACATTAAGATGTGGTCACGAGTATTTTTAGCCTGCTACAGTGACTTTGAGGACTCCTGAAGTAGCAGTCTATGTAACACTGAGTAAAAACACAATCTGTCCCCCTGTTGAGCATTGGTAGATAGATTTTGTTATGTGTAGACAGAATCAGGATGGCTGCTTCAAGGTTTCCACTCTTTGTGCCAAACTAACTGCTAACTGTCAGACGCGTTTTGTGTAATCACGCTTTTATGCTAGCTCACAGAAGAAAAGATTTGAGTTCTCTGGAGGATCTTTAACACAGAGACAGTAAATACCACGGCTTACTGTTTCTGGGAAATAACTGATGATACTATTTTGTAAAGTACTGTTCAAAAGTCTTGAGCTAGTCCTTGTTTCTTTATGCTTTTCTAGGTATGTACACATATACAAGGCAAAAATAGGGTTTATACGATTTTAAGAAGCTTAAAAGTCATTGTTTGGTACGACACCAATATTTCAAAACAGCCTGAACACAGGCTGTGTTTAATTTTTTAAACTAGTCTACAGAAATAGTTCTCCAGTCTTCCCGAAGGACATTCAAAGTTCTTATTTGGATGTTGAGTGTATTTTATTCTGTTCTCTGTCAAAATCCTACACTGCTTCAATAATGTTGAGTGACAGTGTTTTTTTCTCTATCCCGGTATGCTTTTACTACATTGGCAGTTTGTTTGGAATCACTGTCATGAAAAATGACATGAAAAAAACAAACTGTTGCCAATCAGACTCTCTCCAGATTGTATCGCATGTTGGCTCAAAACAGTACAGTACTTTGCTGTGTAGGTAATCCCAATTTGACAAGAGCCCCAACACCACTGGCCGAAATGCAGCTGTCATGGTCCCTGTGTCTACCCGACCTGCCCTGCAGGGCTACATGTGTGTTTGGGGTTTTTTTTGTTTTTTGTTTGGTCCTCTCTCTTCCTCCCTGCCTAGATGGAGCTCATAAAGAGCCTCAGCTGGCGGCCCGCACACCTGTTTTTGATCCTGTGGTGATTCAGTGTGATCTGAGCCACTAAAGGTTGTGGCTCTGAGCTCCTCGTCGCTGGACTATTGAGTTAAACACGTTAGTGTAAACCCTCAGTGTTACAGCCTCGTAAATCTAGAAAATTATCTGCGTAGTGACTAACCCTTTGCTGTTTCCCAGATCCTTCCCGTGACCCTGCTTTCCTGTAGAGAACTGAGGGTGAGTGCCTGAGTGTGGAGAGGAGAGTGTGAGAGCTGCGAGTGCGGAGCGCCTGTTTCCTTTCCCTCAACCCGTGGATCCCTGGAGCCCCTCTTTGAGTTCCCCCCACCTGTATATATATTCCACTCTGTGTTTAATACCATAAACTGAGCTTGTGACCCGCAGTCTGCGCCTGAGTCTGGCCCATTTGAGGTGACACAAACCATGACAGAGCCTCCACTGTGATGGCTTTAGACACTCACTGTTGTACTTCCTCTGTACACACTGATGATGACGGGACACAAAAATTTCAGATGTGGATTCATCACTCAATAAAATCTGTTGCCAATGATTTTCAGTCCCGTTCTTGTAATTTAGCATACCTCAGCCTTTTCTCCCTGTTTTTCTTCCTAACAGGGGCTTCTTGGCAGCCACCTTTCCACTGATACCATTTCTGATTTGTCCTCCACTTGTGCATTTTCCCCAAATTTTTTAAGGAAGGACACACGGCACACCATGCAAATCCCTTTGCTAATAATATTTTGGGAATGGGTTTTTTAGTGCCAAAATACTATTTTATCCCTCTCAAATGGTACAGTCTCGATGCTTATGCAGTTGTACAGCCCGACCATGTTCAGAAAGGGAATGCTTTGTTGCCTTTGCCATCAGAACGTTATGACAGTGTGACTGCCTGACAGGAAATGGCTATGAATCCACATTTTGCACAGATTTGGCTGTTAAAAGGCATGTGGTCCTAAAGTTTGATCAGCTGTAAAACAGCCTGTTTCAGTTTAAGTTTTCAATAAATTGCATTCTCAAAAAAAATGTTTTGTCTCACTTTTTCCTGCATGTTAAAGCTCTACCAAATATTTTATTTTACCAAATAAAATAAAATTCCTCTGAAAATGGTTGGCTTACTTTTATTGCTCAACACCATTTTAAAAATTACAAGTCTGGCTTTTGGAAGCAGAATATAAAGAAATGAGGGGGGATTCAAGACTTTTGCACAAAACCTTTTATGTGGTCGAAATGTAAGGATGTGGAGGCAAAATACACAAAAACATTTGGCTTCCAAATCCTTCCATTTTGATTTGTTCTGCTCACTATTATCTGACTTACAATGCTATTTGATGTGTTTATTGTCTTTCCAACTCCCACAGTCCCATCTCTGCTGTTAGGGAAAATTTGGGTGTTAATTGCACTGACGTGTTGAACCTTATTTCCTGCACATGACGTTTCTCTTGTACACACCAAGGACCAACAATTATGAAAAGGTTTACTGCCATCAATAGAGTCGGAGTCAATCTCATCTCATGCTTATGCCCCCAGTAAATAGTCATAAAGCCAGAAATAGCAGCGATCGAGCCTTGTCCTCCTCCTCTTGCTCATATAAATAAACACGCATGCATTTGTGCTCAATGATCTGTTCCATGCATGTGCACATTCACAGGCAATGCTCATTCTAACACATGCAGACCTGCACATAAAGGCTTGTATTTGTGTACATGCACTCATTCTTTTGCCCTGCCCTTGTTTATTTTACAAGCTACATCAGATCCTTGGCAGCCTAGGCTCCATTTAGATTTCCATTTATAATGTTGAGGATGAATTATTAAAATCACCAGGAGATATTTTAGCCTGTCTTTTGATAAAATTGAGGTCTAAAGAGAAATTACAATGAGTCTAATCGCTGCTACGATTCCCTGCTATTAAAACAAAAGCAATGAGGAGCTTACGTGAGGCAGAAAACCAGGTAATGAATGCATGGAGGGAGAGGCAGACAATGGGCAAACCAAACGCAGGTTTTGTGAAATGGAAATCAGGGCACTGACAGACACTTTTGAAAAGGCCAACCAATGAGGACATGCATTTGATGAACACTTCTATCTGCAGGGGCATCATCAGGGAAGTCTCAAATAAATGTGCTGTGGTTTATAAAGGCTAATACTGCACCTCCAACTGTGACCTGATGGTCAAATGAGTCACTGCTGCACTTGTGGCATGACAACACACCTATAACAATCCTTTTTCACGCTTCACTCTCAACCACAGCAGCTTTCTTCCTGCAAATTTCTTATTACACGCTCATGGTACTTGAAACATGGAGGAACATGGTGTCATGCACCACTGTCATGCAGGGGGGGTTAAATGCACTTTTGTAGAATACGTGTTATTTTCAAAAATCAATGGTTTATTATTTCTATTTTTACTTATTATCATATTATTTGGGTTTTTTTCTTTGTTCTTCTGTTGCTAGTATTATTGCCTTTTGGTTTTTTTTTCAGTATTCTACAAATACTTCTAGTTTAATTATTAGTCCTGGCGTAAATGCCGTAAAATTTGCACAAGTGTGCACTTGAGAGAATAATGACCTGCTGCTGGTCTGCAAAATTTGAAACTGCCCACCCATCTCATGTCATTGTTGTGGACTTAGCAAAGCTAATGGTAACATTACCAAATCAAGAAAGTGGTGTGCAGTACATCATTAACAACAACAACAACAACTCAAACAAAACATTAAGTAGGATTTGAATTGTTCAGTTCCAAAATATGGAGTGAAAATCTTAATCATGACACTTCAAAGAAATGCAAACCGTAATACAAGCTGCATTGCAGTGTTTAAAATATGGTTTTAAAAGCTTCTCACTTGTGTAAAATCGCAAAAA
Source organism: Pelvicachromis taeniatus (assembly GCA_015108175.1). Classification (NCBI taxonomy): domain Eukaryota; kingdom Metazoa; phylum Chordata; class Actinopteri; order Cichliformes; family Cichlidae; genus Pelvicachromis; species Pelvicachromis taeniatus. The sequence goes on along the minus strand of VURO01000083.1, from coordinate 32,819 downwards.
GATAGCTTGTCGTTAATATAAATGACTTAAACAGATGGCCCATGAGCTCAGTGTTTGCATAAAAACAGGGTTTGGATCGTTATGTGTTGCAGAGCCTGAACAAACAGCAGGCATCTCTCTCCTGTCTGCAGGTAAGCGTGCAGTCTTTGCTTGCTGACAGTAAGTGCTGAGTCAGGCATACTCATCCCAGAAATACTCATCTCGGAGATCTTGTGGGAATAATATTGTTCAGCCCTGCTCACTGCTGAAGGATAATACCCAAACACTACGAGGATTTGAATGCTTTCCAAAGAGACTTACATGTTGAATTGCTAAACAATGGGCAGTATCGTTGAGCTTTCCAAAAATCATGTCTATTAAGACAGTCTTTAATATGTAATCTTAAAAGTAGTATATCTTTTTCATATTCGTGATGGTGGTTTGACAGTGGCAGTGGTTTTAGATCAAAGATCAGTCTGACCCAGTCTAACACTTTCTATAAATGAAGGCTGCATCTCCATTGATCCAATCTTGTAATGGCCATTTTACATGTCATGATAAAGAAAAATTACTAATGGAAATGTTATCAGCAGTGAGAAGAGACCAAGCTAAAAATAACTAGCCTTTAAAAGATGATATTGCAGCAAAACGGCAATAAAATCCATGCCCTGATTGTTTTCCATTATTACAATACCATAAAAAACAGGCTTGACTGTCAGTGTTTGTCAATGTAATTACTCTGTATAAAGGCATATGGATGTAAAATAATGTATAACATCAAAAATTCTGTATTAAGGTTTTAAAAGATCAGCAGACTTTAGAAGGAGACTGAACAATACCAACCTTCAGGGTAGGGACAGGCAGGGGCTTATTGTCCTTGTCCAGGGAGATGAAGGTGAAGAAAGCTGAGACAGCACGATATTTCCCCTTCTCTGCCTCCACCAGTGAGGAAGCGTCTACCAACACCTCAATTTCCATCGATTTGTTACTGACAAATGTGAGTCGTCCCGTCACCGTCACCACACACCCTTGGGAAGAAGACGAAAAGGATATGGAGCACTCTGATTTTCAGTGTTTTTAAATAAACCTAAATATGTTGCCATTTAGAGACATTTTCATTTTTTGCCATAGCATTTTCTACCTTTTCTCAGACATAACAGTAACTTAAACGTTTCACTTAGTCCTTTTTGAAGATGGAGTCTTATAAAGGTGACAAAAAGAAGTTGCACAAGTCATCAGGTTTTCACGTAAACACTGCATTCCAACCGCCACATCAAAACACTGAATAATGGAAGTAAACTCATACCAAATATCTTTATTTACACTGAATATGATCTATATATCAGTAGAGGAAGATTTCAGCTCTGGTCTTGCAGACTCTATCACATTGTTGCATCATGGACCTTTCGAGACAGGCCGGCAACCTCTGGCTAAAAGCTCAGACTGAAGTAATATTGAAGCTGCACTTTCTCACTATCAAATCAATCCAGTGTGTTTCACTCAAAAATGTGCTCTCTCCTTCTTTTGTCACTGCAGTGAGGTGGGTAAAAAAGTCGTCAAATAATATTACAGAGCATTGTTGATGTATTTCATTATTCTCTTTGATGTGCCTGTACTGTAATATTACTGCAGTTGCCATAGAGACAAGGAAAGAAGGTGTTACTCCTGCAGTCAGAAAGAGATCGCAAGTATATGAGTGAGATCTTATAAAATAGTCAAAGTCCTAAATAATAAATGATGCACATGAAAAAAATGGGAAAAGAGGCTTTTTATCCGTGTATGAGCTGCAAACCACTCTGACATGATGACAACAATACAAGAATTCTACCAGAATTAGACTTGACTGTTGTTCAGTTGCAGCTCTCGTATTCATGCAGGATACTCTGCAAAATTCATGGCAGTTCGGTTTCCATGACAAGCAAACCTCTGTTGTCAAAAGATATGCTTATAGAGTCAATAATTAGGCTTTAACCCAGGTTCGTTACCCCTAACAAACAAACTTTTTGTGTTTGTTTTGATTATGGTTTTCTGTGATACAGCCTAAAACTTTAGTGCTGTGGGTAAAAAAAAAAAAAAAGTGGAGAGAGCAAAGAAATGCAAAACTGCACAGCGGTTCAGCACAGGCACACAAGAGAAAATAACACAATCTGAGTTTATGATGTGCAAAAAATATCTGAAATCTTAAATTACAAACAAGAAAGAAATCTAATGATATGCAGTGCTGAACACATTTATTATCACCACCAAGGTTTATGCCACAGCTGCCTTAAATTAACAGTATTAATTTATTAATTACCAAAATAGTTTTTTTAGGTTTCTGTTAATACAACAATATGGACATGTTCTTTAATCAAAATTATATTTTTTAATGCTAAAATACAATTATTGTTGTTATCCATGAATTTTCAGATTTAAAACTAACTTCTGACTTCTCAGTGAAGTCCAGTGTGCCGGAAATGGCAACACGGTGATCGTGAAAATCCATTTGGGTGAAGAACCGATAACAAAGTGCAGTAACTGTGGTGCGGTCTTTTCAGCATACCTGACAACCGAGACCACAAATTTAAAGCATTTCATTTCCGTCTTGTCGAATGACCTTTAGAGGCTTATTTTAATGCTCCCATGTGTCAACTCTCATTTAGATAAACTATCCCTTACTAAGATTTATTAGGCTCACTGAAACGACCTCTGCTCAGTGACATTACACAAAAATGAGGCTTGATGATGGGTGATTTTGAAGACCTTCAGATTAATGCAGAATGTAGCTCATGACTTGTGCAGCATTGGAGGTCAGCCAACCAAAACAACTGGCAAGAGTCCCATGTCTGAAGAGCTGATGAAGCTAATCTGCTTTGATGAAGGTAGCCCGTCCATGTCCAGGCTCAGTGCTGTATGCACTGAGCTGGGAATGTAATACCACACAACAACAGATTTGTTATTTTACTTCCACAGAGTCTAGGTTTTTCTATTAGTCTTTTCACAGACGAACAAATAGTATTAATACCTTTTTTTAATGAATCTAACATGATTAAAGCTCCACTACATTTCTATTTAAAGAGTAGATTTCAGTATGAAGACAAAAGCACGTTTTTAGTGTCATTCCACAGGTCATTTTTTTTCTTTAGCCAAACGGTACATGGATGTCAGGGTTTTAACAAATAATGCTTTCAATGAAAAGAAATGTACAATTAATAAACAAGAACGACATTGTGACCATTCACGATGACACACTGGCCCTTTTATATTTTCTTCTCTATCACATTTTCATTCTCACCATCAGCGCTCCAGTCGCTGTCCCTGAAATGTCCTTTCATCCAACCTTTTGAAGTTTCATGCCTTTCTTCTTATTATTTCTACCTCTGGTTGTTTTGCTATAATGGATCACAGAAAAGACCCCTGCCTGAACTCTCCTATGGTACATTATTGACTAGTATATTATCACCAGTGCATCCTCATCAGTGCCTCAGTATTTGAATTTTTAGGACTGCTTATTTATCTATGATTCTGGTGTTCTTTGTGTCCTCTGTGATTTTTCGAAGGTGGACTTGTGTAGCAGTTCAAAGCAGAACCCCCCAAAAACCCATAAACAAACCTTAGTCTGTTTGACATTCTGGGACTTAACTTTCCACTTCAGTCATTTGATGCTCATTTTTGTCCATTTGTCTTCATTTGGGTTTGAAATTTGATACACACTATTTAAGCATTCTTCGACCCTTAAAGGGAAAAGTCCACCGTCCTCTCGAGTATCACAACTAGGTCAATTTTTGTAATGCTTCTACCGTATTGCCAAGACTAAGCTATCCAGATGTCTGGCACTTAGTGGCCCAGGACCTTAATAGGACATTTATTTGTTCCTTTATATATTTGTGTGGCTGGTTGAGATGCTGGCACCAAACAGTTGGGAGTAATTCAATTGGCTAAAGAAACAGTAGCAAGACGAAAATGCATAAAAATAAAATGACACAATAAATCCTGAGGTAGAGTCGACAATGCTAGTGGCTGTTTTGTATCCTTTTTGTTTCGATACGTTTTTCCATTATTTCCCTAAACTTACCTCTTAACTTTTTTTTTTTTGCATGACAATCTAGAGTAAAAATGAGAACTCTAGAAGTGACATAACCCCGAAGTCACTGTGGAGCCAGGGGAAATCATGTCAGCACTAACTGCACTGTGAGGACAGATGAAGGTAGCAAGTGGAGCAACTAGGGGCAGATGAAAGATGGGACACGGATCTCCACCACTCTGTGCTGTTCAGTTATCTGGTCCTCACACTTCTGAAAGGAGGGTTTTAAATGTTTTAAAGGTCCCAACTCCTTCACATCCTGCCACTCTGTCTGTATAGTTCAAACTGTTGGAAAAACAGCAAACTGAGCAAATGTTGCTACATGAAAGATAAAGTTGTATTTAAAAGCACATATACTGCACAGCTGACCTTGTACACTTATGCTAAGCTGTAAAATATCTCAATTTTCTTGGAACTTAATTATTCAACTGAGTTGCAAAGATGTAGCTGGTCTGTTGTTTTCAAGTCATAACCTAACAATATGAACATTACCTTTAGCACATCGACGGATAACAGACACTAAAGATGATCTCAGTAGCTCCTTTATTTCAAATGCTTTTTTGATTTGCCACATGTTGTTGCCAGATGCCCCCCCTTATACAAACCCACTCACCAGCCCTAGGACTGCACTAGTATTTCAGTTCCACTGGCACAAGTCTCTTTGAAAAGATACAGTCACTTCTGAAGTGTTAAAATTTCACAAAATAACAAACTGTACGAGTTGGTGGAACAGCTAACAGCACAGACAGAAGATAATGAGACTGTAACATGCAAGACAGATCACAACCTTGACTGAATTGAGGAGGTTGCAGTTATACTGTACTGTCAGACATGTATCATACATATTGTTTGTTATGTGTGCCTTTTTGGGAGACTCTGTTCCTGCCTTCTTAGAATTGCTTTTATTATGACTGTCCCTGAAGCACTTTGGATAAGCTCGCTTATCCAGGAAGGCCTGGCAATAAATTCGGCACTCCAGTGCTCGACTGGACACATTTTCCAACTGAAATATCAAAGGCTACATGGATAAAGGTATTTAGAGGCTTAGAATTTGTTCATCTGAACCTTTCAGACTGTGAGGCTCTTACAGCAAATACAGTATAAATAGACAAAGTTTGGTAATGGAAAATAGTTAGGTCATTATTAACAGTGGTGTGTTTTTCCAGATGTAGTGGCAGCCCCACAAAACACAGTTGGCCTCGGATAGCAACCGTGTGACAGCTGTTAACGTTGGCTTAGTTGATTTAAACCAGCACCGCTGAATTGAAAAACTCTTTAGAGTTTCCATTTTGTCATCTCTGGTCAAAAGGTGAGAAAATGTTTTGTTCTATCCACGACTTTTGACTCTCCCCTCCTCTCTCTTTCTATTCCTTTTCTTTTTCTCCTCCTCCTCCTTCTTGTCTTTATGGTATTATCCCTTCTCCTGTCTGTTGGCAACCTGGCCATCAACCCCATCAGCAGCGACATAATAGCTACTCAGATAATAATGTAAAAAACTAAAAATAAATCAAATAAAAATACTAACTAGAGGACTGTATAGAGAGTCCACAGCATTCCTCTTGGCAAAGCAAATGTGTTTGACACAACAAAGCATTCACGCCATGATTCTGCTTGCTGAAACTGCTGGACAAGACAAATAAAAAGAGCAATAATCACGCAGAAATATCTCCCTGCGTCTCTGGATCTTTGTATGTATCACAGATTTAAAAGTATAAGTGCATTCTCTGTGTTATCCTCACCTTTCTTGATCTTGCGATGGAAATTGATGGCATCCACTGAGGCAGTGACAATATTGGTGTTGCAGTGACGAGCTGCCACAATGCCAGCGACCTCATCCATCAGCTTCATGGTCACACCTGTGTCAAACACACGCACACTTTTAATTTACTGCATGCAGTTCAGCCAAAAAAGAAGCTGCATAGATTACCCACTTGCACCTACATAATCTGTGTTTTATTCCATTATGGCTCTCTTGAACAATACGACACTAATGACACCATCCATCCATCAGTTCTGTCGAGATGCAATGTGAGGAACTATGTGAATATCAGCTAATGTGCTCCACTCTCTGCTTATTAAGCTACAAAATAGCTTTGTTGTTCATGAGTAATAAAATTACATTTTCAGGCTCACGAATGAAGCAAAACTGACCAACATGTGATTGTGAGCCTGTACAACCTGTAGCATCCTGCACTCTTCTCATCCCCGGTGAAACCCGACACTCACTTCTCTTTAAATCCACAAAAGCTTTTCAAAGAAAATGTAGTCATCAAGTTGCAGCCAAGTTCGAGGCACGGTTTCACTAAGAAGAGATTGATTGATGTGGAGGCTAATGGGATTCCTAATGCAATTACAAAACTATACACCTAAAGTTAAATGCCAAATAATGAACAAGTCTGCTTGCCATTTTCTCAACATTACCTTTTCTTTCAGACGCATTAGTCTAATGTGTTTGAGCTGACTGTCTACCAGACGTGTTTCCAGCCAGATCACTGTCAGCTGAAAGATGTCGTCAGGGTTCAATTAAATAAAAGGCATTATTAATTTTTATGTTTCCCCCATGTTTGGGAATAATTCAAGTTAATCTCTTGAAATTACAGCTTTTTTATCCACTGTAAACAACATATAATGAAAAGGCAAAATGAAAAAACACTTACAGACACTATACGGTTCATTTGTCTGCACCATTAAAACAGGATAAATTATATTACATTTTTATTTACATTTTTAAATGAAAACAGGACAGAGTAACATCACCTAAATCATTTTTTATGTTAAATCTCAGTAACAATTAGTAGATTTTCTCAAATTAGTACATACAAATAGTTTACAGGCAGTGATTTTGCCCTTTTTCCTTCATTGCAATGTATGACTGTATACAGTCACCACTGGCTGTGCAGTGCTTTTTGTGAGGCACAGTGTGAGACTAATAAAGCAGGTATAGTAATATTCACTATATATTCAGACAAACACCATAAACTGGCAAACTCTTTATACAGCCCTGCACATAATAAGTGTCCTAAGAAGCCCGAAGAGACTGAAGAGTGTAAAATTATTATTCCTGCACAAAACGTCTAAACCAGTATTTGCCAGGCAAGAAGCGCAAAGTTAGGAAAATTTCCCGTCTGGCCAAGATCATATTCCCAGTAAAACTGCAACCCGTCGTCGTTATTGTTACAGATAAAATAAACATTAATTAGCGAGCTACAGTCACGCTTCAGACAGAGCCAGTAAGCTTGGCGTGTTTGAAACGCATACAGAGATAAATGTTTGTGTTTGCTGTGCGCACTCAATGTGTTTAGCCCAATCTTGGTAAAAACAGGGTGCTTGTAAGTATCTGGAACACAACCTGCACAAAGACAAAGAGTTGTTTCTCAAGAAAATTAAAACATGTGGTCGTAACAAATGTGAAGAAGACTTGGATAGATTGTCTGCCAGCAGTTTGTTATTACAGTCGTTATCAATGACTGCGTACTCGGTCTCAGTCCTGCAGCTGTTCCGAAGTGCAACAGTGAAGTCTGTTCTCTGTGAGAGATGAAACTACAAAAGCTCAGTAGCCTCCTTTTAAAGTCAACAGGAGGCTGTGTATTTGATTAAGATGTAAAGACAGATGTAGTGTAAAGCATCACATTTCAAACAATTCAACAACAAAAAAGTTTACAGACTACCTTTTCACTTGCAAATAATCTGAAGTGCAAGAAAACACTTTGAAATCAAAGTTTAGAGATTACACAAAAGCTTTAAAACTCTGTTTCCCTGCAGGTTTACATCGGCGTCGATAGATGTGCCATTTGTTCAACAAGTAACTTGGCAACTTGTGTCAAATCCAAAGGAAGAAGTTGTTAGTTGCAGAAAGCAAGTGTGTGGCTTAAAATGAACAGAAAAAATAAAGAAGATGGCATCTGCTCGTCTTCTCTGTGAAATAGTGTGTGCACTCGTTCACATGTGCTTTTGTGAACCTATGATCATTTGAAGACAGACATACTCGCCGCTAGACACTCGGGTTGCCTCAGTCGTTCCCTCTGAGCTGCTTTTTGTATAGCTTGTGTTACAGCAAATCAATAAATGTGCTTTCTGATTGCTGATTTGGCTCCCGAGGGTTCATACCATCTGCACTGTGTAGCTCTGTTTGTGACAGCCAAATGTGTGGGAGTACAAACAGAATGTACTGCTTCTCCAAAATGCAGCATTCACTGTAGAAAGTGGAGCCACTGAGTTGATTAAGAACTAAACAGGCGAGTGAAACATGCTCTTACCCCAAATCATGTTCAGAGAACAATGGTCGTTTTATTTACTGTACCAGTGTCTGCAGGGGCATACTGTCCAGGCTAAGTAGAGCCATTACAGACTGTACTAGTTCATGACTTTCCAACAGGACATTTTAAAACAGACAATAGATTAGTGCTGACTCTGATGTGTGATTATTGCTGATTGGTTAAGGATATTTGTCAAAAGCGCTCTCTGATTGAGGCTGATGATATGACTACATTTAATAAAAAAGCTGTTGCCACAGCTTTTTTAAATGGGACAATAGCATGTTAAGCTAAAGTGTGTGTGGGCGAGCATAAATTCTGTCCTTAAATCTGTTGCAAAGTTGTTGTTCTTGGTTTTTTATTTTGTTTTGTTTTTTTTATCTTGTTTTGTGGGGTTTTTTTTGTTTGTTTGTTTTTTCATTTTTGCTATGTTGTGAAAATTGATGGGATCTCACCTAAGATTGAAAATTTCCCTTGGGTACAAGGCACAGCAGGCTACTACAATTCAAAGCCTGGAGCAGTCGTGTCTGAGCATGTAACACTTAATGGAGATGGATCCTGACCTGAACAAGATGATAAAATTGAAAGTAAATGCTGCATTACATCAAAGCAGCAAACCTCCCGACTTTAGCTTGTTAGGATCCCCCTCTAACTGAAAGTTCCTCTCAGCTCACTCCATTTTATCCACCAACTATGCTCACTTTAAAAACATATGATACTAATCATTACCTTGTGAAAAAATTTGAAAAGGGAGTCAATAACATTTTCTCATAGTACTGTTTGCAAGCAAAATGGGTCACATAATCACCCAGCTCTGTGGTTTCACTTCACCCTGACATTTATAACAACTTCTAGCTGTTGTTTTGGATTTCAGCTGCATTTATTTTTTCAGTCTCACAGTTTTGATCCATGTTTTTAAACAGAGGAAGCAGCTGTTTTTTGGGGGGTAAATCCCCTACTCAGGACCGGACTACATGCAAAGTTAGTGACCAGCTCATTAACAGAGCGAAGCATTTAGCTGCAAAAGGCCAGAAATTTCACTGTTACAGAATCTGATCTGAAATATCAGTTTCAGTAAGTCAGATATTACATATTCTTTACAATGTAAGTAAACAGCTGCCCTTTCCTTTGCTACATTATACATTTTATCATTTAGGATTTTAAGAAGACTTTTTTAAAGGTCATTAAAATTTTTGAACTCAATTTTTGAGTTCCTTAGTTCTAATAATATTGATAATTGGCTTAGCAAAATCTTGCCTCCGTGACATAAACTGATAACCATGCAGGCATCGGGCTGTTTTTCATCTGTTAACAAACTGCAACATTTTATGCAAATCTTTTCCACTAAAGTTAAGGCATTTGGGAGTGAAAAAATCATTTATTGTATCATACATAAATCATACAGTTGGATTTGTTGCAAAGTTATTACAATTTAAACTGAAATCTGAGAGTAGAATTTAAGGCAGCAATCTAACAGAGCCAGATAAGCGGTAAGTGCATAGTGCAGCTCCATTTTCGACATTAATGTCTTTTTTTGTCGTCATTTCAAACAACAACAAGTATCAGTCTGAAGCAGCTGTGCATCAACAGATAAACCCAGAGACTTCTGGTGGCTAAGAATAACTACGAGCACTTTTTCACTAAAGGTTTCATCTAATGGCTTCGCTGAGAGGCAATTATGAAGAATTGTCTGCATTATCTAAATTTTTAAAAATGTAGTTTTGTTTATTTCTCACAACATATGCTTGTCAAATTATGGGAAAATGCTTTAGCATCTCCCAGATTGGTTCATTAGCATTACTCATCAGCAGCAGTAAAGTTATAGGCTGTGTTTACTTAAGAGCGCAGCTATTAATTTAAGCTGTTGTTGGGAAAAAAAAGCATTGCGTGCCAGGGTGCATAAAGAACGTGGGGGATGCTAAGACCCCACTTGTTTTATTAAAAAGCTGCACAGATTAACTTTTGTTAGGTGGACAGAACATGGCATACTATATCTATGACGTGTAAATAACTGAATGGTTTGCTAAAATTAGCCACAAAAAGCATTAAATAAAGAAAACATTAAATATGTAATAAAAACATATTTTAAACTCTGTAAGATATAACTTCTTTCATACAGACTTTACTTTTTTCATCTGCACCCTTCTCCACACCACCTCTTGACCAAATTTAAAGTGCTTACTTACTGTGTATACTTCCTTATTAACACAACATTTAAGCACACAAGTGCTGTGCAACAAGTGCATGCAATGTGCATCTTTCATTGTATAATGTATAATGCGGATATAATGTATACTTTACTAATCCCATAGGAAATTAATCCTACTGAGCTATCTCTGTCCTTTATGTACATGAACTACATGAAAACATACATAGGAGGAACATCACGGACAATGCATAATTGACACGTAAAGGTTCACTTCTGTCTGGCAGCCATTTTTTTCATTAAGGTAATTAAAAAAAAAAAAAAGCTAAACTGCAATTCTGGCAAATGCAGTCTCATATTTACTGTCCACACAACAGATAACAGTCAAAATCAGGTAACTGCTGACAACTCATTTTAGGTGCAGATATTCCACATTTCCTGAACCCAAACAAATGCTTGCATGTCATTTATTTCTTCCAAGATCAGCTTGGATTCCCAGAGTACCAAGTGCAACAAACCCCTGTGACTACAATGTTGTGCCACATCAAGTTAAAGACTGCACTGTCCTTGGGGACCAAAGATGCTTGTCTTGATTAATCACTACCGTCAGAGGAACTGCTAATGCAACTCCTGCACAAAGCAAATTCCCTGTACAGTCAATGTAAAAGGTTAAAGTGAGGCTCAATGTGAGACTGCAAAAGAGGACATGCGAGGCCAAGTCAGCCCTGGGCCTGGCGTTACACATTCACAGAATGACATGGCACACTATGACTCTCCCTTTGCCGTAGGGTGGGAACACAGAAGGCGGGAGGGGGAGGGGCAGCTTGTGTGTGTGTGAAGAGGAAAGACAGCTCACTGCAATGGGGAAAAAGGGGCAATTAGCAAGCAAGTCCGTAGTGCAGCCCAGTTTGCCATGGGGCAGAATACCTCAGTGATTAGATTCCTTGTGACGATTTTCCCAAATCTTCACAGACAATGCTCTCCATAGGCAACAGGCACAATGAGAACAATGAAGGAAGTCTTCCAGGCAGCTCTTGTTGCCCATCAACTCTCTGTACTAACTTCAAGCACTTTTAATTAGAACCAGCTCCGCACATTACGCAAAGCACCCATGGATGAAAGGCAGAGATGTGTGAGACCAAAGGATATCGACAGCAAAGCATGAGCAGCCTCAGCCTCTCTTACACGTTCTCTCATGGCCTCCTAAACTCACCCCTTCGATAACTGCGTCTTTATTTTTTTCTGTCCTGCATTTTGTCCGTCCTCATCTACCGCTGACAATTTTGTCCACAATTCTGCCCCCCACCCCCCAACACGTGCTTTCATCATGGACAGTATCAAATGGTTCAAACTGCCTCCTAATGAGCTGTTACTATAGAAACAGCTCTTGTTAACATTGCTGCCATGCAGCAACCCACCTACATCTTCTTACAAAGTCCCATACGCTACATTTTTTTGTATATTTTAACATTGTGGGTGAGCTTTATTTAACAGTGTGCCTCCTAAAAAAAAAATGCTATATGTGGTTGTGCTAATTACAAGCACAGACATAGTTACCGTTTACCTGACACCACGAAAACTACTAATAAAATTTCAGTAATGGAATTTGTGTTAAAAAGAAATGTGGGATTCGCCACCTGTGAAGGTGTGTTTCATCTTCTCCTGCCAATTATTTTTCAACATGTAAAGCTTGGCCTTCATTAAAGTGATTGACATGGTTGCTTTCTGTTAAGAAATACCGACTAAATTAATGGTAAGTAACATACTTACCATTAATGTTGCTGTTTTTTCATTCACCAAAACAGCAACATAGACAGCTCAGAGTGCAACCTTAATAATGGATACATGCAAGATATATTATAATTTCACCTGGTGAGTTGTAAAAAACTAAATATATGAGAGGGGAAATTATCTATAGAGACTAAAGAGCTTTTTTATGAGCTATAAAAAGTTCATTTCTATTCATTTGTAAATTTGGGCATTATAAAGTGGGAGTTTCTGGCCGGTCTCAAGTGGCCTTTCCAGGAACTACAGTTTTTGGTATTTTCATCTTTGCTTAATTCATATTTGCCAGATTTCACCACTGAAACACCTGTGCTATTTTGTGTTACCTGGATTGTTCCTTCAAGATGCCTCTCTGCATACCTTGGTTGTAATATGGTTAGGGTTAGGATTAGGGCTGGGCAAAACGATTATTTTCCGAATCGATGAATCTAGTGATTAATTTTTCGATGCATCAATGAATCTAATGATATATGTTACTGCTAAGCAGCTTAAATTAGTTTTGCATTTACGGAGGTTGGGTGTTTATCTCTGAGTGTATGTCTACGTGGGGGGTGTCTGGATGAATTAAAGGGTAAAAACCAGCGTTAGTAAAAAAACCATTTCATCCTTAAAAAGCCGGCAAAGACTGAATCACTTCCTTTTCGGTTAAAATATCCCCATACTGTAGAACTGCGTGTTCGGGGGGCGTGGTTTAAGTCGACATGTTACTGCTACTCGCTGCCGCTATGTGTTTTTTTGAAAGTGATGACGCATCGACGCAAATTTTTTACGTCGACGTCATCGATTGCGTCGACGCGTTGTCCCAGCCCTAGTTAGGATTAGGTCTGACTAACTGTTGCTTTTTTGTATCAACTCAAAACAGTTCAGCTAGTCCTCTTTGTCCTCCAGAGACCTGCTGTTCAGTGTGTATATTTTGTCTTTTTCGGAGCACTCTCTTCTAATCCCTAGAGATGCTTTTGTGGGAAAATCCAAATAAATCATCAGTTTCTGAAATAGACCAACAGCTGCTGAAGTAATTTAAATCAAATTTCTTCCCTTCTTTCCCTTTTTCTGTTTAAACTTCATCAGTTCGTCTTGATTATATCGGCGTGCCTGAATGCACCGAGTTGCTGCCATATGATTAGTTATTAGATTTTTGCATTGACAAGCAGTTCAGCAGGTGTACCTAACAAAGTGGTCAGTGAGTGTGGGTGTCCATGTGAATTGGACACACAAACATCCATAAATATACAAACAGGGTCAGCAGAAGACCATATAAACTGGACAGGAAACCAACTTTAACAAGAGACAATTGGCTCAAGTCACTTTGCTATTCCAAAGAAAAAAAAAACAAGCATAATTGCAAGGTATACTCACAGTTATAAAAGTACAATATCTGTTTTATATTACAGAGACAAAATGGGAGATAATCAGAAGAGACATTTTCTCTAGATGCAGAAGGGGATCAGTGAACTCCCCACACAGTTGACTGTTAGCGCACAATATCCTCACATTTCCATTTGCAGGGCCATGCTTTAAAACTGACTACACAAGCTGATGAATCGCCTCTTCTGACCTGTCTGACCTGCATATCCCCCAAAATTAGTGTATCTTATATAGTTGAGATATATCAGCAGAATTTAGCTGAGGGGGCAGCAAGACTTTATTGGGTAGGTAGAGATAAATAAACTCACACAGGGTCCGACACAGGCTTGTTATACCAGTCTTTCAGCTTGTGATGCGCTGAATCGATCGGCTGTAGTTAAAGTTGGTGCATTTTCTCTCTTCTATTGATTTCAAGTCATTGTTTAGCACAACTAAACAAACGCTCCTCTAACACTCCTCCCTGCTAATGGCTGGTTTTAACATCATGTAGCTTCTGTGCTTTGCACTCCTCCTTCTATGAATATAACTATAAGCAGGTTGAAATACTTGTAATTTTTAAAAAGGTTTTTGTAATGCACATGCTTTTGAACAGCCAAACAATCTTTTCTTTCATATAAACCTGCACAATATTGGAGATCGTCTGATTGTTGGGGTTTTCTCTGAATTATTGTCTTTGCTTTACAATATAAAGCACCTTGGCACGACTGTTGTTGTGATTTGACACTATATAAATAAAGCTAAATTGAAATTGAACTTAATTATAGATCAAACTTGATTTAAACTCAGGTTTTCCTATAGTTTAAATACTTGCTTTCTAAATAGGATGTATCGGTCTAGGTTTGCAGGAGAGGTTTCCTGAGATATAACTGATGGGGTTTTTTGTTTCATTGTTTTGGTTTTTTAGAGATGTGGAAAGCGAAAGAACCTGTGCACAGAACCAAAACACGCAGATGCACACATTAATCGGTGGCATGAGAGAAACTCTGTGTATTACCAGTCCAACGTTTCTTTGTAACATGGCATTTGAGTGGACAAACCTTACAAAACACAGCTTACAATGTTGTCTTTTTTATTTTTCTCTCTCTCTCTCTGTTTTGTTTTTTTTTGTTCTAGTTGTTTTAATCGGGTCGCAGTGGTGTCCACCTGTGGCAATCAGCTGCTGTTTCCATAGAAACAGGTGGTAGCTTCCTTAGAACACAATGGGTGGAGGGGAGCGAGCAGCGAGAGAGAGAGAGAAAGAGGACAGAATATAATAAGGAGAAGTAAGCAGGTGGTAAAGGATAAGCAACAAAACAAAGAAAAGTTGTTTTTTAAAAAAAGGAAAAGGAAGACCTTTCACCATAAATTTTGAAAGCACCAAAACTGCATTTCAAAATCTACTGATGTGTTTTCTCATTTATTCCTGGCTCTATGTAGTCATGCATATAGTTTTGGATTTGTGTGACTAATTTTTGAGACATCTGTCTCTAAACCACCTGCTGGGATGAAAGGAACCAACTGTGCTTCTCAAACAGTGCTCTATATCACCACATACCTCAGAGGGACTATATTCCTCAGTAGAAATCAGTTTTAAAAATAAACTTTTGAAAAACTATCGGAAGTTTGTTGAATAATATCAAAACTACATTGCATCCGCATGCTAGAAACCAAAACAGGTAAAGAGGGTCATTTATTTTAATTAAGAAACCAGCGGGCCTTCCTCAACTGTTGGACGTGGCTGTTTTAGGGTCAGGATTAACGGTTGATCCAGGGGTGACTGAAGTGATTCCAGCCAATCACGTCTAACAGCTGAGGAACACCCACTCCTTTTCTGTACAGACTCCTTACACAAGTGGAGAAAAGACTGTAAGGTATTGAGAGCGTGCACCCTGGCTCTGTGACCTGACTTGGTTATGTAAACAAATTAAGCAGAGTGAAGGCAGCAGAAGCGAAAAACAGGGAACGCTGCCTAACAAGCAACGGCATGCACAGAAAAAGTCGGCAGCGTGTGCATACGTGCGTCCTAAATGACCTGCATGCTTGTTCCACATTTGATTTTTAATTGGGCAGAGTTCTCAGCGAACCCTCCTAATTAAAAAAGGCAACCGTGACACGTGCAAGACTTCTATGTCCCACCTTGCTCCCCCGCCCCCGCTGGCCTGTCCTGTCTCCTTTTCACCTCTCTCTTTCTCAGTCAACATCTCTCTTCTGCTTCTCCGCCTCCCTATATATACTGTGTCTCTCTGATGGCCTCTTTACATAGCTGACCTCAATAGAAATGTCAGCATGAGGCAAGAACATCGAAGCCCAAACAATATATCTCAACTGATAAAAGGCATCTGGTCTGCGCTGATAAAATGCTGGGTTTTCTTTTTTTTACAAGGCCAGCCTGAATGCCTTCTAGTAAGAGTTTGCTTATTATAAGGTTGGAACATCAGATAAGCAGATTTTTTTTTGTTACGGTTGCTTAAACATCAAATCTGACTATGCTACCCTCGTTGCATTCATTGTTTGTCTTGGCTTTAATCTTAGTTTGCTTTCTGTTTGCACAGTGTATTGTTTCTCTTTTTCTCTAAAATACATTGAAAAAGGTTGTTTTTAGGGGGAGTGTGGATAAAACTCAGCAGCATCCAGAGGGAAACCAAAAAAAAATGTAAAAATATCTGTTATGGGTTGTACGGATAGTTTTTCAGCTATAATACTGTTAAAAAAATTGTTTCTCTTCATAAAGACGTCTGAATTTTTCAGGTAAGAAATTTTAACATGCCCCAAATCCAAGTAACTCAAGTAGGATGAAGTACAGATAACAAGCACATGTACTTCCTGTTACAAAGAGCTCCGCTCGCTGTTTCAGTGGTTTATTTCCTGATTCGTTGTTCAGCATTTTGTTTTTTTCCCTCATTGCAGTCCTCCCCACAACACCAAGCGCAGTTATGCAAGTAACACAGAACGACAACCACCCAAGCGGTTACTTAAGCAATGCAACAGTGCACACATGCACATAAATGTTCTCCATTCACTTAGGACGACAAGAGCACTAAAAGCAAGAAAAATGCTTCTCAATGACATTTCTCCTTAGATTAAATCAGCAGTTCTTCTACTGTGTCTCTGTT
>VURO01000083.1:3457-16091 GCA_015108175.1 Pelvicachromis taeniatus | reverse complement strand
GGTAAAGGTAAAGTCAGTCATGCTAATCCAAATGCTCACTTTTACAAATTCAGCAAATAGTTTTTCATGGTCCATGAGTTGTTGTCTGTTCTGTGTGCACACTAAAGGAAAAGGAATAGTGTTTGCACAAATTGCTCTACAAATGGGAGAAATAACTTCTCACTCACAGACCTCAAAGCTTTTGTCATATAATAGTGTTCCATTAAACTAATAACAAGGATCCTTCAAGCTCAGGATACTCCTATGAATCCCTGCATGCTTTCCATGACGGTTAATTCAGATACCTTTAAAAACACTGTTACCTCCTTTTTAACCTGCTCAGGTGGGATGGCAGCAAAAAGCATCAAGCTGCCAAAGCATATCTGTTCTTCCCTGTTCACAGGGGAAGGTTGTACCCAAGGAACCAATTTTGTCATTGTCTTGGGTTTTATATGTAGATTTATTTTTTTATTATTATTATCCTCCTGTTATGGTTTACTTCCTGCCTTTCTTTCCTTTCCCACTTGTTTGACCAGTCCCTTGTTACCAGCTCTTCCTTGAGGGAATTTAATCAAATTCTTCTCATATTTGATCTGTGTTGCTTTCTTCTCTGTCATTATTATTTTTTCATCCAACCTGCCTTTGTGTCCTCTTTATAAACTGACACTGTTTGACTCAGACAAGCTCAAGGAGGAACAATGAGCCCAACCTGAAGAAATGTTCCTTTACAATAGTGTTGATAAGCTAAGACTAATATGAGGCTGCAAGCAAAAACCTTGATCCAATCTCTCTACTTGGTCTGCAAGCTTCAGACAGTTGTTTACTTGGCAGAGCATTGAACCTTGCAGTTTCCCGTCTGATCCTGCCCACCAATATTTCCTAGAGCCACTTTTTCATAACCCCCCCGAAAGAAGTGAAGCTCACACTGACCTTCTTCTCACCTATTCTTGAGTCTGTTTCTGGGTCAGCTGATGTTCTCTCATGATCCTGGGCCAGTAGAAGCCTCTCCTGCTTCTAAATGTGCTTGGCCAGCCAATGCTTTTCCTGTCCCCGAGTTTGTTGCCAGTCCAATTGACCCCTCTCGTTTACAAATTAACTAGCAACTAGCTCTACATATGTGTTGGCTGAGGTTTTCCCTGTTCTCATTCTCAGGCAGTCAATATCTGCTGTGCCACGGTGTGTGCATCTGAGGAAAAAGTCCCCTTGCAGTCTGCCTGTGGATCATCAGTGCAGTACCTAAATCAATCTAAAAACTAACTCTCACTGATGCTTGATGCTGTGCCTAAGTTCTTTTCTGTTGCTTGTTTGTCAACATTATATAAGACTTTTTTTTTTTTGGTTCAGCAATGAGAAAGAGACATCCTTTTAAGATGCCATCTAAGACTGGAACATTTCTCTTTGTTCACTCGCACTTAGAGGTTAAAGTGGGACGAAACAATCCAGAAAAGCATTCCTGCACCTTCAGTTAATGAGTAATTACATCTGATGGGCTTCATGTCCTGCAGCTATTGCCACCTAGGTAGTTAAGTCACCCCAAGGACCCGCTTACATTTCCTGCAACATTTCAAATAGCTCAACAAATATAAGCAGTTTGGCACACAGTGTGTCTCCTAGTTAAAGGTATAGTTGCTGTATTTTCCAGGTGGAAAGAAAAAAATGCTAATGTGTGTTATTTTGCTCTCTAAGAAGCGGAGAGATGAAATAACGAAAAGACTAGAGATGACGATGAGAGACTATTGTCAGTGCACAGCAGGCTAAACTGGGTGATTTGCAGTATTGTTTACAGTTTTCAGTGATGGACTAGATGCAGTTGTGCAGGGCAGAGTGCGGTCTCCATGGACACCATTAGGTAAGGTCATGAGTTGCAGTAGAGACATTATAAGAATGAGAGGAATGACAATAAATTTATAGAAGAATTTTTCAACTGCAAAGATGGTGGCAGATACACCTGTCAGAGGAAAACAGCTTTTAAAACTGTATTTGTGAGATAAGTTGGCAAACTCTGAACAGATATTCTGTACATGCAGTTTTTGTTTTATGTTAACCAAAAATTAATTTACATAATCTTTCAGAATAAGTGTGCCTAAGTATGGCTGCAGGAATGCTTCTAGAAGCGCTTTTGAAAGAGTCATCGATTTAAATTTAAACCAATGATGCTCTTTAGCAGTACTTGCCAAATGCTACTTTTATGCTGCCTTTATTCAGGCTAGAGGCTGGAAAGTAGCCCTGGTGGTTGATTTAACATGGGCATATGTATTGAAGAATTTAGCTGGCTAAAACCACAAAGAGCGTCAAACTTGAGAAACAGACTTATTTGTTATGGAGTCATTTCCCTCAAATGCACTGCTACACCATCATTTATTGTTTCCCCCACCTGCAAAATCCCCCTTTAACCTCCACCTACACAAAACCTACACAGACATTCTCATCATTGGGTTCCTCTGCCTTTACTTTAACACTTGGAGGAAAAACAAGCATTAACACCAAAAAATTAACATACATATAAATCATATATTTAATCCATTTTTTATTGTTTTAACTCTTATTTATGTCTTTCCTCGCTGCTATCTTCTTACCCATCTCTAAATCTGTCTCACTTTGCACAAACCTCTTTGCCTTACTGTATGCTCTCCACTCTGCGCAGCTGTTTCATCCTCCACAACTCCCTGCAGAATTTTCATACTGTACTGAGGCAGTGAATGGGCTGACCTGTCCCTGTGTTGAATACTAAACAGCATGTCGTTTGTGCTCTTTGTTTTACATGCGTGAGAATGACAAAGAAGTCTGACAGACGCAGATGACAAATGGCAGATGGCAACTTGGAAACAAGCTCTGAAATGGCTTGTCAGCAACTGTTAGTGAATCAATCACGCAGTGTGAATAAAACTAAAAGCACTTTTAAAATTTCACTTTCTACTGATTTTAAAACTACAGGATTATCAAACAGACTGATTTGAGTAAATAACAAATTTTGATTGTTTGCTTACATTATCTTTGTTGTGCACATATTGTAGCAACGTGAATTTACACATACACTCACCAGCCTCTTTCTTAGGTCCACCTGATCAACTCAATAAAGGAAATATATTATCAGCTAATCACATAAGGACGTCTGAGTATCAGAAAAGTGATTTAAGTGACTTTGAACGTGGCACAGCTGTAGGTACTGAACCGCTCATCTACTGGGATTTTCCTACACAACTATCTCTATGGTTTAAAGAGGATGGTCTAAAAGAGAACAAATATCCAGTGAGTGGCAAAACTTTGGAAATGGTCAAACTGCACTGAACTGATATAAAGGCAACAGCAACTCAAATAACAACCAAGTTATAACAAAAACATGCAGAAGAGCATCTCTGGAGACACAACACAACAAGCCGTGAAGCCGTGGGCTACAGCAGCAGAAGATCATACCAGGTGCCCCTCCTCTCAGCATTGAACAACAAACTGAGGCTATAGTTTGCACAATCTCACCAAAATTGGACAATAGAAAATTGGAAAAATGTTGATGTCTTCTGCTGCAGCATTCAGATGTTAGGGGGAAGATTTTGGTGTAAACAACATGAAAGCATGGATCCATCCTGCTTGTTTTAGTGCTTCAGGTGATGGTTGTTTAATGGTGCACGAGATATATTCTTGGCAAACTTTAGGCTTCATCATTTAAATGCCACAACCTGAGTATTGCTCTTGACAGTGAGCATCCTTTTATGACCACAGTGGACCCATCTTTCAATGACAAACCATGTCATAAAGCTCAAATCAAAAAATATTCTCCACAGTCACCAGACCTCAATCCAATAGAGCACCTTTGGGATGTGGTGGAACAGGATATTCACATCATGGATGTAGAGCCTATATTACTGCAGCAACTGTGTGATGCTGCCATGAAAACATGAACCAAAATCTCTGAGGAATGTTTCCAACACCTTGTTGAATCTATGCCATGAAGAATTAATGCAAGATGAGGTCCAGCCCAGTACTAGTGAGGTCCACCTAAAAAAGTGTCCAGTGAATGTGCATAGAATACAGTGGCATAAGCTATTGTGGTGTGTAGGATTCCCATACAAATAACTAGTAAGCAGCAGTCAACATGAGACCCATACATTCATGCAACATAGCTTTGGTTGTGAAAAATATATATATGCTTAAGACTGGATTCAGGCTAAGACGAAGTATGAAGCCATCATTAGTTTGAACCATGTAATGTTATGTTAATTTGCTCTCATTGATTGATCTTTAGCAGCTTAATAGTTTATTCTACGTATAAATGAAGTTTCAGTCAAGACTAATGAATCATGTGTTTAATAACACTGAGAAGACATTTCTTAAAGCCAGACTGTTTAAGGAAAACAGTTGTTAACCTAAATAATCTTCATCAAGAATTTAGTGGTTTTCATGTCCCCTCAGTATAAAAAAATGCTAAATCCTCAGCACTCAGAAAAATATTAGTGGGTGACTTTACTGTGCAACATTTCTTCAGTGAATTTATCTAGGAAAAAGAAACAGACTCACCTCCGTGAACATAGTCATGTAGTGTACAGTCTGAAGGGCCCACCAGATGAATCAGACTTGACTGGCTGAAGCCAACAGTGTGCTTTTCTGCAAGGCAAACAGACAAACACACATTCAGCAGAAAAAAATAAATGAATAAACAATTAAAAGTAGAGCTTGACCAACAGGGCCAGCGTATCAGTCGATATTAGCCATTTACCAATATATTGGTATTGATATGTATAACCAGCAGTGACAATTAAAATTAAGATTTGAGAAAGAAAAGAAATTGAGGGATGGGAGAAACACCCTTCAACATGTTATGTGTAGTGATGTTGCATAGTTTGTCCACTAGAGGGCATTTTGCAACTTCCCTGTTGGCAAGGCATGTTAGCAAAGGCGCATACACAATAGCCAGCCGATCCAATCAGAGCTAAGCAGAGCATAAACAGCTATTCCACAATTTTACTGTTAAATTATCTTAATAAGGACTCAAAAACAAGTGCACGTAGTAAATAAACAGGGAAAGCAAAAAATATTGACTGATACACCGGACTTTTAAATCACTAAATATCAGGCTTAAGATCAGCCTGCATCGGTCAGCCTAAAAAAAATTGCATTAATTTCAAAATAAAACATTGCATGAACAAAGCAAGCCAATGCCAACAACACCTTCATGCATGAACAGATTCTGCCATGCTACTTGCTGATCACATACCTTTTGGTGGATCCTCTGATGAAGCAGTGTGACAATATTAGGGATTAGATTAGAGTTTTTACAGTTTTTATATGGCTGAATACATGTATATAGCACTTACTGATAAATACAATGCTTTTTAATGCATTCATTCATGGCATCATTGCAAAACTGTAAAGAAGTCACAAGCTTCCAGCAGTGCACCAAAATATTTTAATCTCCACTATAGCCCAGTTAATTTCATAAATAGAACCTGTAAATGTATAACACATGATCACTCACTCCCACAACATGTACACAAGAAGCAGAGGCCTGGCTACTTATAGAAAATACTACAAAAGAAGAAGCATAAAAGTAAAAGAAGAAAATAAAGCAGATTCCTTTGCCTGGACATTTAGTGTGAGTGTTACTGAAACTGGTGAGATCAGAGTGTGAATGTTAGATTGAAAGCACTTAAACGGAAAAGACAAATGTTGGTGTGAATGGGTGAATGAGACATGTTGTGTGAAGTACTTTAAGTGATCAAGTGGAATAAAAAAGCAAAATATAAGAACCGGCCCGTTTGCCATTCATTTGTGAAAACAGTCAAAGTAAAACACATAAGTTAGTGGCACTGAAACACATAGTTGGGGAGGTATTTTTTCAAGATAACTCAAGAGGGTATTACCCCCTGCCAGAGAAAGAAAACCACAGAAATGAGAAAAGAAGTACCCACGCAGCAGTGTTTCCAAATGGATACATTTCTGGGTTCTTCAAGTGCTCTTGTGAGGATGCCAGGGCCCACGTGTTTACATGTTAAATGTTTAAATGCATTACTGTGGACGCGCTCTGAAAGCACTCCGGGGATTCTTCACTTGCTTGATTTATCTTTGTTTTATCTTGATATTCAGCAATAATATTTCTGCATTTTTACTCTGAAAAAAGCATTTGCTTTTGACTTCCTGCTGCAGCTCAGCATGAAGTTATGGTGCCAGCAGTGAAAATACATCAAAAAAACAAATTGCTTCTCCCGTCATTGCATTAATTGGGCAGCAACAAAGATGGCTGTACAGTATTTTTAGTATTTTTATGACCTGCTATTAGCAAACCCCATGAGAAAGGAGTGGGAGAGATTTCACTCATGTCTGCACCATCATGGCAAACTTGTAAACTAGGAAAACAACTTCTATAGCTTTGTGGCTTCAAATTGATATGGGACTCTGGCCTTGAATATATTACCTGGGTTGGGAGGAGATGGCATCACTTCTTCAATCCTCGCCTTTGTCTCCAGTCTCTCCATCTTCTGAGCCTCATAGCGCTTCCTGCCCTGCTCCTCTTGTTCAGCACTAGCATACTGTAGAAAGAATATACACAACATGCTGAACACTTGTGCATAGATCCACTCAAACACCGCTCTCTGCACAAATACACGTGGAGTAAAGCAAAGACTTGAAACAAGCAGGTATTCAAAACAGAGATGAATAAAAGGGACTTTTCACATTTCTATCTTGACCAAACGGCCTTGCTCGTGTCATTTTAGACGTGGGGCCGGGGGAGAACGGGTGGAAAAGTCATTGAGACAGAGAGAAGCTAAAGGATAAAATGCCACAATTTTAAGATGTGAGCAATTTGAGTTTCCGTGTACCTTGATGGGTGGCACCTCCATGATCTTGTCAACGTTTTGCAGAGAGCAGGGGACGTACCACAGTGCTGCCTTGTTGGCCAGCTTTTTGGCACCTGCAGTCACAGAGAAAAGGTTGAGTACTCATCCTAGAGAAAATGTCAGAGAACGCGTCACTTCTACCAAATGAAGAGGCAACGTTTTTGTGACCATAATCCAATTGGCGAGGAATTTTGACATCTTGATGTCTTTCAAATAAAACAACAATGGAGCAAAGAATTTTGAAACGGCTGTTGTCAAAACAGACACTTTTATTAATACCACGATAAAGGCCACTTCAGTTTTTAACAAGTCAATTGGCGCTGCCTGTGTGCAAAAGATTAGCCTTTCTTGTGAAAAGAAAAGGAGAAGAAGACACTTTGTGTTCAAACACAATACTTGTTGCCTGTTCAGAACACAAGCACTCGCAGTCACGTAGCTAGCTAAGCCTGGCATTATCTGTATATCCTGAGATTTCTGCCTTTCTATGTTGTAATTATGAAACCATGGCAACTCATTAAGCATCAAGTGTCTGCACAAATATGTATGTTGGCTGTACCATAGTGTAATGCTTTAGCTGTTGGATGCTGTAGCACTGACTCTGACTTCCTACAGAAAGTTCAGAACTAGAGGATCAGAAAACAAAACTCATAGAAGTCGCATTACTTCGCAATCAGCCAGAGAGGTTGTCATAGTGATATATCTGTTCTATTCTGCCCACACTTTTTCACTTAATTTGCTAACGCGGAGAGAGAAAGAGAGAGAGGGGCTATTTTAAGTTGGTGTTGTTATGGCACACGGATTAAAGGGGCAGCGGGTTAAAGTGAAATTACTATTTTAAAGGGTTTTTTTTCCCTACGATATCCAATTAACTTCTGCAGCTTTCAAGCTTTGAAATTAAAGTATTTTTTGAGGCCTGAATGAGCAAAATGTTTTATTTCACGTGTTGCATTTTCATCATGATAACTTGAGTCAAATTTCATAAATGTGCATGATCACTGGTTTAAAAATAAGGCATCTTGAAAATGTGTCATTTAATATGTGTCTCATCGGCCGGGCTCTTTGCATGAGGACATGTGAAGTTAGGAGAAGAGAGCAGGAGCGAGCAGCTTTTAACAGGCTACTCCTGGGAAAATAGCATTTGCATTTTACACCCGAGTTAAAAACTGTGCAGACAGCCAGGCCTCGTTGCCATGCCAACCGCACTTCTTTCCTCCTCCTCCTCTCATTTGTGCCCGCCCTTGTCAGCAACCAGGAAGTTGCCCACAGGAGAAAGGGAGGGCTATTTACATATCCTTGACTCTACCCAAGACTGAGTGACTATACTCTATTATTAGCTACTGATGGACCTTGAAGTGAACTGTGTTTAGGGTGGAGGGAGAAATGAGAGAGAAGTGAGAAGAAGGAAGGAAGGATGGAAGAACCATTCCCAGTACGACTGATGCCCTTTTGATCGGAAAAAGAACCAGATAACCGGCTTTGAATTTAAAATCCCTCTACATCAAATGGAGACAATGTCAATGTTTGACCATGTCCTTGCCTGGACTGCAACCTTTTATCCTTCACTGTACATCTACTGAAACAGCACATATTCCTTTGCACCGTGCTTAGAGGCATAGCACATTTTGAAGGCAAGACAACTTTGAGGCAGACCTTGAAAATACAACAGCATTCACAATGTGCCCCTTAGGGCTAATTATTAGACCTTAAGATAACCCTGCATGCTTTTCTCAGGGACACAAAGTACACATATGTTCCCAAGCAGTGAAAGTTGCATATTTTCACTGTTTCTTCAAGATTCGAGTATCAGAAGAAACAGTCTGTTCTGCCAAAAACAAAACTAAATTATGCAAACTCTAAAATTTACCCTCAGCGCAATTACAAAGCATTTAGATAACTTTCATTTAGCATCTGTTGAGTATAACGGGGACGTAGGTTAGCATTCACTTCACAACAGGAAGTGTACAAGTTTGATCCTTTCTGTTGTTTTTTTTTTACTGTGTCTGATGATTTTTTCATGCACCCCAGTTTGCTCCCACAGACCAAAGTACTGCATGTTAGATTAAACGTTGATACTAAGTGTGCTGTAGGTACAGATATGAGAAAACTAAAGTTTTATGTGATTGGTAGGCTAGAAAAGTGCTGCACACATGTCAGTTTAGTCCCAAAAGTACAATTTATGTAATATAAATCAATAAGTATCCTCATATGTAATATAGCCCCCTTTTTAAAGGTATATTTTTTTCTATCATTACATCAAGGAACAAATAGTAACCTTAAGTTTAAGACCAATCTTTGTAGGCAGGCACCAATCACTACCCTCTGTCAAGAGTACAACCATAGACGATACAGCCCCACTGACAAGTTGATGCAGCCCTTAAGTTGCTTTCTAAGGTCAGCATTGTCTGACTGTCTGCATGTAAAAGTGACTATTACTAGAAAAGTGGTTGATTTTGACACGTGTCTACAGACACAAAAGCTGGGTCTGAGCTAGCAGGAGGAACAGCTTGCTTACTTAGTTAGGATTAACGAATTGTAGAATAGGAAGATTTTGGCTCCATGAACCATGAACGGGCACAAATCTGCTCTGTCAAATTTCTACACTATGCTAACGGATCTCGCTTGACTTTGGGGATGATTTTTCAAGTTCAGGCGGTGACAGCTTTGGAACAAGGGCCTCCATAAATGGTAAAAGGCATTATGACAGCTGAGAGAAATGACACCTAGCAGTGGCAGGCACCTTTTCCCCCCCCCTCTAATATATATGGGGTGTCAGTGGAGCAAGACCAGTGCAGCGGTGCAGTGAGTGCTTTAATGTGCAAAATCGCAACTGCCTGTGCAAGGAAAGATATTACATGTGATACAAGCCAACTAGTATCACTTGGCTCTTTTTACAGAAGTATGACGTCAGCAAAAGGACAGCTTCACCTTCTGAAGAGACAAGCAGAAATAAAACCCCTCATTATGGAACAAGAATCCAATAGGTTTTGTTTTGTAAGTACTACACAGACACTCTTTTAGCATAATACGCAGTAGAATTCAAAACACTAAGCCGTGTCACATTTAATTAGAAATAAGAGCATTTGGGGGTTGATCTCACGGCTCACATGGGTGCTTATGTTGGTGGGGGGTGGCAGGGGACAACATCCCTCCAGCACGACGCATACATACACCAATTCTTTTAATCTAAGTTTAAGGAATCAATCAGGGGTTCATAGTAAAATTCACTCTTTCTGTTCAAATGAAAACATTTTAGGCAGTCCCAGTCTGACAACCTCAATGTCTGTAATTTCTCACCTTTCCTGCTCTTCCTTCCTGGCCTTTACCCGATATCTTTCCTTTTTCTTTCACCATGAGCCATTTCACTTGATTTGTGTCTTTTACTGATTCACCTCTGTGCTCTCCCCTTGGTCTCTTACTCACTCGCCTTAATTCTCTCTCGAAGCAGAAAAAAGACCCTTGTTTTCTTTTCTCCTTCCTGAACAGCCTGTTCCAGGCTCTGAGACAGTGCAGAGGGGATCGTTCTTGGTACTTGATCCCCATGATCAAAACCACAGATTTTCCATTGTGCTCAGCCAAGGCTCCATTACTTTTAATTATACTACATTCCCGCTCTGGGGAATGTTACAGCCTGATAGGAATAGATTAAATCATGGCAGCAGCGGAGTTTCTAACAGTGCTTTCTGGGAGGATTATCCGATACTCAATTTAAACATTTTTTTTATATTTGTTTGTGCTCAGCACACTGAATTAAACATCGTTACTGCGAGGACCTCTCTTCTCAAGCAAAATAAAGATCTGGGAAATCCAGCTGTGAGACAAAAAGCTTTTGCACAGTTGACAGACTCCAGAGTGAGTCCACATAAACAACTCCCTGTTAAACTAAACTAACTTCTATTTTCTTGTAGCATCATGTTTAATACAAAAAAGAGATGCCTTCAAGTCAAACCAGCCTTGTGCTTTATTGTTAATGTTTTTCTGTAGTTTTTTTTTAGGAATATTCTTTTATGTGTTAGATTTAAACACATTTTCTTCACATGCTTATATTAATGACAATTATGATATTAACAAAAAAAAGCATGACAGATTTTTTGTTGTTGCCGAGCTGAATTTGAAGCTAAAACCCATTCATTCTAGATGTGTTTGTATGTTCTCGTAGCACTCTGAGGATGCGCAGTTCTGTGACCTACCAGGACAGGAACTATCAGGCATAGAACATTTTAAGCGTTAAACCCACAATGCAATGCCCTCAGCTCTTTCCCTGCTCATGTGTGTTGAACAGGAGAGATTTGTGTATGTCATGTTCATGTGAATGTGCATCAGAGTGAGCGTGCAATACAAGCAGCATTACATCATTGGGAATTTAGCATATGTATGTGCAAGCCCCATGAGTGGGTGAGCACAAGCACATTATATGTCCATGTGTTTTTGTGTGTGTGTGTGTGTGTTTGTCTGTGTGTGTGAGAGTGTGGCATTTCATTATGTATGTGTATTCTCACATCTGCAAATCTGCACGTGCCGTAGCGTGTGTAGGTCTGACTGTGAGTGCGCATGTGTATGTTAGTACGCATGCGCAATCCCCCCAGCAGGGACAATCATCACGGCTCGTGCCCACAGTAGGCAGTCTTACCCCGAGGGTCTGTGACTGAGGCCTGCCTGACGAGATGCTGCCTGACTGACTGTGGAACCTGGATGATTGCCTCCTCCACATACGCGTGCGCACACACACACACATATATATACATACTAAATAAATGCAAAGATCCTTGCACAGAGAGTGCAATATACAAAGAGCATGCACATTAACATCTGCGGCGAGCTACAAAAACATGCACGGCTGCACAAATGTGCTCTGCTGTACACCAATGTGCATAAAAATACACAAAGTGCATATTCTGGTCTACAACTAGTAAAATCCTTTGTTCTGGGTTTCTGTTTAAGAAATCCATCAGCCTTCTGCCTTGGAAAAGAGCTGGTCGCTAACACGTAAAACCTACCAGTCCTGTCTCGGCGTGTGTTCTCTTTTAGTAAGAAGGAAACTGTTCATTCAGTGTGGGTGTGAGAGCACGTAGGTGTGTGATTTTTTTTTCTGTGTCTAAAGTGTCCACATATGAGGCTGTGCATGCATGCAGGTCATCCCTGCACAACCACGTGTGTGTACGTGCATGCGTTGTGACGGAGAATGTGTGCAGGTACATCCACTTGGCATCCGTGTCTGACTGGGCCACATTGTGTGAGGCCTGATGCTAAGCCAACATGACAGAAGCAAATAATGTCTGCTCCCGTTATCTTCTCTTCTCTCTCTGCCCTGCAGGAACCTTTTAAAGGGCCAAACACTGACGAAAACCCACATGCATGTATGAAGCGCACATGGAACATCCAAATACACATTCATAAAATTATGCATCTGAGGCACAAAAGCACACATCTAACTAGAACACAAACTAAAAACACGTGCTCAGCCATGGCCGAGCGTACTGTATTCTACTGAGATTTGGACAAAAATAGATCCATTAAACGCACATCCATTGGCTTTTATGGATAGCAGCTGCGTCAACTCAAATGCACAGCCATAGTTACACTATAGAAATGCATATGACCCACTTCCTGTAAATAAGACCTACTACACCACCGAGCTGCTGCTCCTTCTCTGGCTCTCCTTTAAACGATTAATGAAGTCTTTCACATTGCTGCTCACTTTACTACATGCAGGTTTAGATCACTTCAGATGATTAATATGTGTAGCACTTTGGTCTTTTGTTGCTTTTTCTTTTCTTTTCTTTTCTTTTGGGTTTTTTTTTTTTTTGGGGGGGGGGGGGGTTTTTCAG
>VURO01000081.1:110455-147430 GCA_015108175.1 Pelvicachromis taeniatus | reverse complement strand
AGCTGATCAACTATTATTATTATTATTTTTTCCCAGTGAACATACATTAAAAAACAACAACTATCTGTTGAACCTCTGGAACATTGCATTCAGTGTAAAACAATCAACATTCAGTATGAACAGCAGTAGCAGTCTGTTCAGTTGTGACACCTTAACATTTGTGTAGTAAAGATATATAGATATATATGTATTATACTAAGTACATATTCAGTGGTGAAGGGCAGTTCCAATCAGATCCAGTCTCTTTAAAAAAAAACAACAACAAAAAACATATTAGGATCTTCAACATTGCTTAAAATGGAATCTGATGCGGTCAGGGTGGAGACCACATTACGCACAATTGGGTGACATCAGCATGCAACTTTCTGGAGATAATCCAGAGGTTCTCCAGATGTACAGTGGTTTCATTCAGCCTGCTGGACTGACCTGGTAGGGGAGGGTGTCACATATGAGGTTATTTGGCTAGAAACACTGAGGATGCAAAAACAGCTGACTGACCTCATTCACTCATTACGTGTTTAAAGTTGAGTATTGTTATTTTGCTCTGTAAGAACCCCTCCCCCCTGCACTGTGTTTGCTTATTCAAAAGCCATTTATTTTGCTGTCTGAAAATACAAATTTACCAACAAATTTATTTCAACTGCTCAATAACGCAAATGGCTTATCATATGGCAGCTCAGTGCATTTAGATATGTCGACATGGTCAAGATGACCAGCTGAAGTTCAAAGTGAGCATCAGAATTAGGGAAAAAAAGGTGGTTTAAGTGACTTTGAGTGTGGCATGGTTGTTGGTGCCGGGCAGGCTTAGTGAGCGGCAGTTCTCTGAGTGAAAATGCCTTGTCGATGCCTGAGGTCAGAGGAGAAAGGTCAGACTGTTTTGAGCTAATATTACAACCAAGGTACGCAGAAGAGCATCTCTGAACACATAATATGTTGAACCAGTAGCAGAAGACCACACCGGGCGCTACTCTTGTAAGCTAAGAAAAGGAAAATTATGTTGTATTTTGCACAGACTTACCAAAACTGGACAACAGAAGATTGGAAAAACATTGCCCGGTTTGATGAGTCTCGATTTCAGCTGCAACTTTTAATGGTTGGATGGTAGGACCAGAATTTGGTGTAAAAACCATGAAAACACGGCGCCATCCTGCCTTGTATCAACGGTTCAGACTGGTGGTGGTGGTGTAATTTTGTTGGAGACGTTTTCTTTGTGTGCTTTTACAGACTTTTATACATAACGATGACTTTCACATGCAGATGTTAGATAATAATGTCAGCATAATTTAACTTTGAATCTTGTGTTTCTTTTTCTCTACATGTATCTAAACGTGTAGCTCACTCGATAATCCACCTATTATCTTAGACAATAAACAGCCTTTACTTTACAATGACCAGCACATGACACGAGCTCAACAATGACCGAACATTAAAACAATGACAATAACGCTGAGTGTCTATTAAGTGCAGTGTCAAACAAATGAGGTTGTGTGCGGAATAACAACCGTTCCTGACACAGCGGATGGTGACACAGCAGCAATAAAAAGAAACAGTGAGGAAGACTGTGTCATTCTTACCCCTTAAAGTAAATAATGGTTTCATTTTTAGTAGATATAAAATGTGCAGAAAGGTAATTAAGATAAACAAATTATAATTTTTCTTCAACTCGTTTAATCAACGCAAAACAGCACCTCCGTTTTCTACCTAAATCAAATTGCTAAATAGTCTTCCAAAGTGTGTGCATTAGATGCCAGGAGGACATTGCATGTATGGGTGAAGGCGGCACCTTGCAGCTGCAGCAAAAATCTGGAGGAGAGGAGGGAGTGATGGCCTTAGATATGTCCATGAGGAAATATAAAATGCAAAAGAGGTGCCAAAAATAAAAGCAGCACAATCACGCCAGTGTGTGAGGAGCCTCACAGGGAGTTCACTTGGCTGCTCATTTTAGTAACATCTGTGAAATCAAGCTCTCTTAACATGTGGCTCATGAAGTTATAGCCTTCATAAGGCTCGAGTAGATTAACAAATGTGTCTTTGTACTTTAACTTATGGGGCTTGAGGGTGCAGTGATTGAATCAAGTACCAACAGATTGTAAGGATAATGGTGCCATCTAGTGTATATTGTTTCTTTCTCTGAAGCAGATTAAGACAAAGCTAAATGCCCACAAACCATTTAAAGACTAAAATAAACTGATCATTATGGTGTAATGGTCGGGGATATCAAACATATGGCCCAGGGGCCAGAACTAGCCTGCCAAGGACTCAAATCTGGCCCACAGGACACCTTTCTAAGAAAAGTGTCCAATTAAGGAGGGCAGTTTTTGAACTGAACTACATTTTCATAGGTTTTACAGCTTTTCCTCCTGACATTCATACAACATCAAAGTGAATCATTTCCAGTTTTTCACCATCTGCAATAGAAAATTATATTTTTATGGTGAGTCCAAAGAAAAAACTATTAAATAAATAAAGACTACAATGACCTGGATGACTAAGAGCCTTCACAGACATTTGTCATGCAGAAAAACTGAAACATACTGCTGAAATTGCCCCCCCCACAAAATCAAACTATCATTGTATTTAGGAAATCAGGCACAGCTGTTTACAGTCTCTTTTAAACGAGTTCCTGTTTATATCAAGGATGTAAATATTTTACACTGAGCCTGCACTGGCAACTAAAGACTTTACAGTACTGACACAAATGAAAGCCAACAGGGTCCAGGAAGCTGAGTATCAAACTATATTTATTGTATACAGTATAAGGACAAAAAAGGAAAACAAAAAAACAAAAAAAAAAAAACAATTTTGCCAACATCACCATGCAAATCTAAAATGTTGAAATATGAAATGCAGGTAAAAACAAACGAGGAAAAAAAAAAAAAAGTTCCATAAACACACAAGCATAAAACAACGTTAATGTTTGGATAGACTTTTTACAAACTTATTCAAATTGGCAACATGTCATGTATTGTATGCATGTATGTATACAATGAGTGAAATACTTAAACTTGGATAAGATAAAATTTCTCTGATAAAAGGCGAAACATTTTTCCCCCCTTTTAAAGTCCTGAAAATGGCATAAAGTCAACTTTACACATGAAAACAACTGTTTTTCTGCTGTGCAATACCACCAACCACTGAGTTACAATAACTTTTACATCTACATTTTTATATTTGTCAAACCCTTTTATAAAAAGAAACCTCTTCATTTAGCATTTTTGGTCCAAGAACCTTACTGTACTATCAGTCAGATAAATCTACTTTGAAGGTAGCAGTATCGAGGTAAACCATCCATATGAAGCTTTCCAAGCACAAGTATTTCTCTTGTTGAAGATAAACTGTGCATGATTATTTCTAAATCTTTTAAAAATGCGACTAAAAGCTACATGAGAATAATGTCACAAAATCTCCCATCTATGAACAGATCACCACTGACTATCCCAGCAGCATTCCTCATAAGTACATGAATATTTAAATAGTCCATCCTGAAAATGGATTCTTACCATTAGCTGGAAAAAAATTTAAAAAAAATATATCAAGAAACAGTAAAGAAAGTATGTCATTTAGCTTATGAGACACTCAGACACCTGAACATCACAAAACCCCACGATGACCCTGTCATTACAAGCCATATGAGATGTATCCTGTCCTCATGAATTTCAAATAATCCGTTTCGGTGAGTAACACATTAAAAAGTTACCTAGTCTCAAAGTCAGGATTTGGCCCGAAATTATAATTTTTTTATGTGAAGTCTTTCATTTAGGGAAGCACAGTTGAAAAAACTAATAGAATAAGAAAGAAGAACTGAATTGAAGGGAGGGGGGGGACAAAAAAAGCGCCGACTCTTTCCACTTAACAGACTCCTCCCGTCTGTTGCTGAAATACATCAATAGTGTCTTCATCCTCCATCTCCAGCTGCAACAGAGACACATGCACATTAGTCTCTCAGACCATAAACATCTTTGCAGGAAGTTTTCAGTAATGCTTATAATATCATGTAGACAGGTTTCCCTGCCTAAATGTAAGCTGATGGACATCCTCATTGTCCCAGTAAGATGTAACAAAAAAAGTTGTGTCACTAATATCTAAATGGCTCATTTTAAAAAGCCACCAGGGAAGAATAAATTATCCAGAATCAAGGGTTAGCGCATGAAGGACACAAATGAGAAATGCCACCAAGGACACTCCCTAGTGTCCCTGGGAAACATCTTTTTTGCAAGGATGGAGTAGAGGAGAGGGGAGTTAGCATCAAATAATACACGTGTACCATGCAGCATCAAAATGATTAATTAAATTGGTAGTGTAAAGCTAATGACTACTGCCAGTGTTTGTAAAATGACTAAAATCTATTTTTTTGGGTGGTCTTAATAATCCTAAACTTTCAACAGTCAAACCTAAAATCAATTTAAACAATTTAGAGGTCCAAACATGAGAATAAACACCAGCTTTTAAATTACCATGTCAAACTTTTTTGTTTTTTTGTCTTTTCCATGAGGTGTGACATGCATTATACATATAGGGTATAAATCACAATATTGGACAATTTTTTTTAATTTATTTTTTTAGGGGGAAACAAAGCCACAGCAAATGCTGGAGTTCTACCATATCCCATACTTTCCCTTAAAATTGTTAAAAAAAAAAACAAAAACAATTTATACTGAACAATCCTGAGGTAGATACAACATCCAGTCTGTTCAATGTACCGGCTCCACTAGTACCTAAACAGTCCCAGATCAAGATACTACAACCTGCATGTGGAGCAGCAAGTAACATTTCCTTTGCATATGTCTGAAATGTGTCTCCTACAGACATACTTATGTAATTCTGCTCAGAAATACACTGTTTTGTCTAATTTGATTAGAAAATATTCCTCTGGAAAACATTTGTGCATGTGGTCAGCAAAAAGCTTTTGTTTAGCTGCCCATTAATAAAGAAACGGACTAAACTGAATGGAGAAGCTTTCAATTTACCAGTCCATCTACATGCCTTTCCCTAACTTGTGGTTATG
The DNA here is from genome assembly GCA_015108175.1 of Pelvicachromis taeniatus. NCBI lineage: Eukaryota > Metazoa > Chordata > Actinopteri > Cichliformes > Cichlidae > Pelvicachromis > Pelvicachromis taeniatus. The sequence continues at coordinate 142,425 of VURO01000081.1, read as the reverse complement.
AAATACAGGTAGTAACTGAAAAAACAAGGTCACAAATACAAGTGGCAGAAATTAGTTTCCTTTTGGGTGCCCGGGCTCAGTTTAAGGCCCGATTTACAGAGTTTTCAAGCCCACCACACTCCCTCCGTCATGGGTGGAGTAAGCACAGTTTGTCTTCACATCGCTTGATGCACACCCACAGTATTTGTAGCGCCCGGACTGGTCCTCCGCATCTCGACTTTTGCAAACTTGCACATTGCGCCGCAGCTAGTACACATGTGTACAATCATTTAAGTTTTTACCGCCATTTGGATGAAATTCCAGTACTAAAGCTCAGATATATACACAGGTACATGTCTCCCAGATCCTACCCTGTAACCTTCCAACTAGCTTGATGTGAACCTCCTCACAAATGTAACTACACATCTGGTCGATACAACTCACAACGACTAAATGGCCTACAAGGTTAAACAAAATAAATAAATAAATAAATAAATAAATAAATAATTGGATGATAATGGGATGGCCATATGCACTGTGACAGACTGGCGACTTGCCCAGGGTGTACACTCCCATTTGCACTATGACAACTGGGACAGGCTCCAGCCTGAATTGGTTGGACGACTGCGATTTACTATTTTTTTCCTAATTTTTATAAAACAGTACATTTGAAAATAAATGCATGCTACTAGTAGTTACATTTTACCATTCAAAATATCACTCTGATTAAAAAGCTTGTACATCTTTAATTACCAGTAATTATTTGGCAAAGTTTGTGCAACAAATAAAGAATTTGACTTGGTTTACTTTGCATTCAAAGAGAACTTTTTTTTTTTTTTTTAAACATACCAGTGTATTACCCGTTACTGAAATAAAAAATAAATAAAATAAAAATAATTTGTTAAATACCAGTAATGGAAATTTAAGGCAGCTGTTGCATAAACCTTGCACTGGGTAGTGGTTTAAAAATATTTGTTAAGCACTGTACTATTTCACACTGTTGCAACTGTAGCTAAACACAGAGCTTCACACTATACAAATGTATAAATCTGATACTTAACCTGTATGTTTTCATTAAGCACAAAAATACAAGAGGACAAGTAGATCTTATCCTCTTAAGATCTGACTGTTACATGACATTTTACATCACTTTAATGACGACATTACATCTAATATTGAACCAAATACATTAACTTTATGATTTATAGCCATAACGCTCCACTTTGAGGTTGTGATTGAGCGTTTTCCTGGAGAAGCTCAGATGTAAAACTTGGCCTGAGGGCTGTACTTGTTGTGCTGGCATAAAAAAAAAAAACAAACTTTTACTTGAATATAGTTTTAAAAACAAAACACACACGTGACTTTCGAGTAAAAGAAAACACAAGTGCAAAGCCATTTTGAATATTCAAACTTCCACAATAAAATAAACTGGGCCTTTAGTATTTTACCAACCTGTGCAGGTGTGTCTGTTTCATTAATTGGTTGTCCATCAAATCTAAACCTTATCTGCCGAATTGACAATCCCTGGAAAAGACAAACGATATTTCTCTTAGATTCTGTATCTAGTTAATCATTTACAAATCCCCCCCATCACTAAAAGGTGAACATACCTGTCTTTCGCAGTATGCCTTCATTAGCTTGCTTAGTGGAGTGTGCCTTTTAATTTTGAACTGTACAACCGAGCCATCCTGACCAGCTACCTTGAGGTTAATGTGGTCGTTCTCCGTCTTCACTCCTTCCTGCAACAAAAGCACAAAAGTCACCGACAGAAGCAGCATATACCGGTGTCCGGGAGTAAGCCCAGATTAGTTCAAAGTAGCAGCCAACCTAAGTTAGCCAACTACGTTTACAAGAAAGCGTGATCACGGAGGGAGGTAGGTTTCAAACCCAAAACCTGCACGCACACACACTTCCTTTAGCTTCTCCCAGCGGTTAGCATAGCACGCTAGTCCGTGTTCAAACTGGCGCAGAAAGCCACAATGGCGCAAACAGTAAGGGGTGGGAAAAAAAAAGCCATTCATTTCACTAGCACCCTCTGTTACCGACATTAGCAAACATAGTTTAACTGAAAGGTAAGCCGAGATGCAGGAGGCAGGATATGAAACATACAAAACAGGACAGGCACAAACTGCGCTTAAAGCCAAAATATCCGCAAATTGAGCAACCTTTGTTTCCCCCGTCTACCCGCTCAAACTAGGAAACTGCAGCCTTTAAGCAGCACTAGCTTAGCAGAACATGCTAACGACTGCTTGCAGCGGGCATGATGAGCACCTAAAGGTGAACATAACCCAGATGTGTCTCTGTAGGAGCGCGGCACCGACCTTTGGCTTTTCTTCAGACATTCTGCTATTTCCTCCGGTATTTTTATGAGTAACGTGGATTCCGGCTGATAATGGTGAAGCGGTTTATCAGCTCCTCCGGCTCTTTCGTTTGGCGAGGGAGCGCGCACTGATATTTAAAATGTAATTCGACCAAAAACGTCACGTGCTCAATTTTTCGTCGGGGGCGCGCATGCGTGAGCGAGTAAGATAATTTGCGCACTCCCGTGACATAGGTGAAACAAAAGGGCCCTGATCAAAGGAAACGCGTGAGCTCAGGACAGAAGCTTTCAAATGGCAGCTAATTTACCATGGAAGCTGGCAACACTCCTCTCATTACATAGTAACTACACAGACTGTCTCTTTATTATTTATCCTTGAATCCAAAAATTGTCATTTTTATTTTATTAATCTTTAAGTACATACATTTTTGGACAGTGACATTTTTTGGTGTTATTATGTGTTTGATGTGCAATGATTTCGCAAAGTATTGCACAAACTGTTTTGCCTTCTTTGTCAGACAGCTGACAAAGACATTTCATAGCTAGGTGAGATCTTTTTAAGCAGATAAATGATTCTAAGTTGATTCCGTACATGTACACTATAAGCCTAAGAAAAACAGCTGCATGATGGTATAATACAAAAAATATGTTTGGAGTTTTATGCCTTACAGGTGTGTTCACCTGTCATAGAATGAATAGTTATTATATAGCTTTATAGAGAACAGTAGGTATGATTTCCTGCGTTATCCATGATGGAGAGGTTTGTTCAGTGACCTCCTGTCCCTCACTGACTCAAACATCTCTCCATCATCAACAACAAAACACAGAATTATAAAGTATACCCGCATACACGTTCAAATATACAGACATAACAAAATATACGATCACACATTCATTCATTCAAAAATGCACGCATCCAAAGTACACATGCAAACTATGGCCCAAAATGATGGGGGAAAGATAAAGGGAAAGCTAATTTACAAAAATATGTTTTCATCATTTGTTTAAAATAAATCACAGATTCAACTGACATGATAGGCTGACGAAAGCTGTTTAGAAGAAGGCTGTTTTTTGTGCTACAACCTCAAAAGCACGATTGCCTCTAGTTTTAAAGTAAGTTGGAGCAATTAGGAGACCTCGATCAAATGAGCCAAGAAATTGGCTGCAGCAATAAAGCCTCAGTATCTGATAAATATGAAGGTAGAACTTATATATGGCAGCTTTATATGTTAATAATAGGATTTTAAAAGGTATTCTGAATGTCCCCTGGAAAGTTCAGGGATGCAAGAATAGATGTGATATGTGAATGTCGGCTAGTTTTTGTTAGCAGTCTTGCTGCTGTGTTCTGCACCACTTGGAGATTCAGATGATTGAATGACAGTAATGGTTTGAGTTTTGCGATATTTCTCAGTTGAAGAAAACGACACTGGATGAGCGCTGAGATTCAAGATCATAAATAAACTTATCAGAGTCAAAAATGCAGAAAAGTGCATGATCACAGAATTCTTTCCATGTTTAAGAAAAACACTTCCACAACATATAAAAAGTCAAGAATGTGCTTGAGGAAAGGCGTGTCTCATTGTCAATCAAAACACAGACACGCCTTCATGAGGCCAGATTAGACTTTGCCAGAAAATATCTAAAACAGCCTACACAGTTCTGGGAAAAAAAATTATTTGGGCAGATGAAACCAAGATTAATTTGTACAGAAATGTGGGACTGTACAGAAAAATGTCTGTTATCAGAATCCACTGTGAGGCAAAATTACAAGAATGAGTGAAACATGGACCAGAAGACCAAACAAGTGAGCAGAAAATTATTCTCAGGAACTGAAACATGCTTAGATTGCTTATGTTCCACTATCAGGTGGGATATTTAGGAAAGCACTCTTATTAAAAAATATTTCGAAATGTGATTTGTTCTGGGACAAAACATGAAAGAGCACAAGTGAGAGAGAGGGGAAAAAATAAAACAATTCATTAAAAAAAAAAAATTCATTCAAATTTATGTCATTTTGAAATCTGTTTTTTTTTTTATTGGCAGATGATTCAGACGCAGTTCAAAAACACACATTTTCTTTTGTTCAATAAAAAATGAAAATAATTCTGGAATGCAATAAAACTGGAGAAAGGGAAAATGTGTTACATGAACTATTTAAAGAAAAAGAATTGTTGAGCTGCAGACATGGATGAGTCAAATCGAGTATACTGTAAATGTATGTAGTATGAAAGTGAAACTGCTTGTTACAGAAGAAGCACAACAGCACTGGTCAGCCTTGGACTTTTACAAATTAAACCAGGGATTTCTGCTGATGTGTTTGGAGACTAAATTGGCTGAGCAGCTTTTTTACTCATCATTGTTTACATTTAGCCCTTTTTTCAAATTCAATTTAAATTAATGCATAAGGCATATTAATCAAGCAAAAACAGTGCAGCATCAGGCTAAGAGAGCATTCTGAAAACACTGTCACGCCGAAATCAATCAGACAGTCACAGTTTATCATAAACTCCTTGTAGGCTGGATCTCCTTGTTACTGGCTTCAATAGGATCAACTTATGGAACCCTTACTGAGATTCTTCTTAGTGATCGTTCATACGGGCGTATGGGTTATCCTTTGACATACCTGAGAAGAATGATTGAAAAGAGTTCAGTTGTTTATAAAAATATAAATTATTCAGGGACGTTTGGTTTACATTTCATTAATGTGGCTTAAAATCCAAGTCTTTTGACACTAGTTTATCAAATGTATGCAGTGCAGTATTTCACCAGTAGATGGCACTAAATGATTTTTTTTTTCACCCCCTCTATGTGTAAAAGGACTTTTTAATTTTCACATTTTGTTTCTTCTGCTCAGATTCCATTATCTTTATATATTCATTAATCTATCTCATCTTTAGTGTTCTGGGTTATTAATATTTTTTTTCTTTTTTGCTGCCGTTTGAGAACTGCACATATAAACTGAGCGCTGTCAAAGCAAACCTCTTTGATAATCCAAATTTACATTTTATAACCCGTTAAAGCCACACAGAAAAAGTCTCACCATATTTGTGCCTGATTTCATCATGCCTCATCTGCATCTCTGACCTCCTGAGAGGGAAACAAAGACAAATTGTTAGGCAACAGAGGACGCTGGCACGCCTACAAAATTGGAACTACAGCAACTACACAGATTTTTTTGTCACATGACCATTATTTTAGTTTATGAAGTAGAAAGCAAAACTTTCTCAGGAAAAAAAAAATTCCTTCCTGCCAATCTTTTTTGTTCATTTTTTTTTTTTGTCATCGTTCAATCGGTCTAATTCCATTATAACAGTTGTGATGAAACACAAAGCCAAACAGTAGCGCTGGATTCCCAGAATATTTACTTTTTCCAGTGTGATGTCTGGGGAGCAAAATAAACCAGAACCCTGGGAATAAGATCAGCCTGCTGTTTATCTCATAAAGTTAAATTCATTTTCAATCCCAACAATAAACAACTGACACTATGTTTCTTATTTTTGATGTTACATCAGTGATTTTATGTCACATAATAACACAATACATTTAGTTCCTTATGGATGAGGTCGACTCACACTTGTTTTGCCAGTTTTTTATAGGATTACCTTAAAAGTTTCGCATGCCAGTGTTTAAGTCACTGGTGAGAGGGTTTGTGGTAACATACTACATCATAACATAAACCTTTGGTATTCATTTTATGTTTAATGGCTAAAAATTGATAGTTATGATTGTACAAATAACCGGTGAATGTTCATGTCCATCAAAAGGATACATGTTTAATTCAGTTTAAGACTTTAATGACTCATTCATATCCTGAGAGACTCTGAAGAATCTTCATGTTTCATAACTGTATATAAATGAGTTATTTATATACAGTAATATTTATTTTATGGCCTCAGAAAGAGGCCATACAGCATGTGTCAGGGTTAGGAATGTGTGAAGCTCCAGGGAGATCAGCTGATGCACCAAGCCAAGTCTGTTCAATTTAAACCTAGAGTCTCTGCTTGTGTGTGAAGCAGACATGCAGAACTACAAAAGCTTTCATGGACTAGTGCCTGCACCGAATCCTCTCAATCCAATGGTCATAATAAATGAGCAGCATCAACCTGCAGCAACAGATAGAGCGATGGACCGTGGAAGAAGAGAGCCTTAGAAGAAGGTAGCGTTATCTTGGGCATGCCCAACATCACAAGACAGTTGCTGGCCTGGAGCCCATGAAGAAAAAGAAAGAGGGGAAGACTGAAATACCTGGCATGTGTTTTTGATGGCCTCTGCTCCAGAAAGAGCAAAGAGCCCAACTAGATTTATTTCATTATCATTATCAGGGTGTGGCATCAGAGGAGGCTGACCTCTACAGCTGATCTCTTTTACTATATGAGCAGGATGCCAGGAGTTGATGAGAGAGCTGTGTGCTGCACTGGAGTGAGGCAGGTAGAAAGCTGCACAGGCAGGACAATTCTATAACACTGTAAAAAAAAAAAAATATTGCGTGCCTTGCGTCCTTTATGCTACAGTATATGGATCAACTTACTCAAGACCTCACACAGAATTCTATATTTTGCCTATGTGAGTAAGGCAGTGCAGTGAGGTTTCTGTTAATCAAACATCCTGAAACTATGTTATATGCATGGCGATTTAAGTTCAAACACATACTCCACAGCCATTCACCTTGCTTTCTGACGGTCCTTCCTCAGCCGGGTTTGTCGCTCCATCTGCATGTCTTCTCTCTTTCTCCTATTAGAAATACATATTGTTTACATCAATTCACCACATTTACGTTTCCACACATAAACATTTATATTTAAAGATGAACACCTAAGACGAGCATTTACAGAGCAACAAAACTGGAGGCAGTTATAAAATCAGAAAGCCCAAAGTTACTGCAGCCACAAATTCTGGCAGCCTTCTGGAGATAGCCGTATCAGCCTAGCCTCACAGAATAACAACCCATTGTGTTGCCCATCCCCATCCTCGTCCTCCTCTTTCTCCAGCTTCTGCTTACATGTTGATCCAGGTTTAACAGCCAGCACTTCATGTGACTTAATGCTTACCCAATTTTTTCACACTTGCAGCAGCAGAAGCAGCAAACAAGAATAGCGATGATGATGATACCAGCCAGCACCGACATGGTGATGATCAATATCTGGAAGTTGACTGTAAATCAAACGTGGACACAAGGACAGCGTAAAAAAAAAACAACAACACCAGCTTGCATGAGCGAATCTTATCATTAAGTAAACATAGCGATGAACTACTAAGTAGAAAAGATATTGATGTATTTTATGAAGAAGATGATTATGATTTATGAAGAAGACATGCACCACAAAAGAGAAAAAAAAGCATATCAATCTCACTAAAAAGTTTTCCTTTCCTGTCTGACATGGTACGTTACAAATTATTTTCATTACTGGTTAATCTTGAAATCTGGGCTTTCCCCCCCACTTATTTGTTCAAAGTCTAAAATGTCATAAATGCTGTAGTAACATCTTCAAACTGGACTCAAAGTCCAAACTCATATATTCATTTTACCGTCCAGCAAGAGAATGAGAAAGTCATCACAACTGAGAAGCTTTCCTGGACAATGTTAAGAACATATTTTCTCCTTGCACACATCCCACATTAAATAATAATAGTAAGAAGAGAGTGTTTGCCAGTCTTACGCCAGCATAGCCCCCAACGAGCATCATTCAGGGGACAAACACTGTTGGAGGGCAGGATGCTCTTCACCGGGTATTCGATGCATTTTTTGGTCGTTATGCACCACAGGCACTGCAACAAACACAGTCACAAACAGTTAAATTTGATCTCATAACACCCACTCTTTTATGGCGAACAGCTACAGGATGTGTTTTTGGCTGAATTGCAGAAAACTTACCGTCACATTCTGCAAGCATTCATCACAAGTGGTGTTGGATTTCAAGGCACATGGAGCTGAAAGGGAGATAAGCCATTGACATACACTTACAAGAAGTAAACTAACACAACCCTGAGAAAATGTAACTTTCTGTGACATATTAAGGCGCATTGCAACAAAAGAGGTAACATTAATCTAACTGAGACACACAAAGGAAACATTTTCTTTTGTGTTTGTGTGTGAATATTAAAAGAATATGAATAAACCCACTGAGGATTATCTTTACATTTGCTTCTACGATTACGATAAGTCCACTGTGTACATGTCATGTGACTGCCTCCTGACCCGTCTCTGGCAGTCCAAAACAAAGCACTGCACTGACACATACAAGAAGAACAAACTTACTGTCAGCCGGAGCAGGACTCGGTGTTTGCGCTGTAACTGTAATAATACAAATACCGCAAGAAATTAGGACAAAAACAAAGGCGGACGTGCTGTACATGGTGACACAAGTGCTGGGCTGCATGGAAAAAATTAAAAGTCGCGAGAGGAGTGAAGCTGAACCCCCGGTTTACTAGCGGTGACGTCACGAACTCCTGACGCTGGTGTCATCAAGCAGCTGCAGGGTGACACATCTCATTGAAAAACATGTTTTATTATTGGGAGGGAGCACGGAGAGTAAGGACCCACTGTGCTCATATTAGCTCTCTGAGACTTTATGCTTCAGCACATATCAGATATAAACACTTATATTATTCATATCTACTCCGTATTTGACGGACATGGAAACATTTCAGCTCCCTATTGTATCATATTGACGTTTTATTGAGATTTATTTGGAGTTTTGTTGTAGATTAATTTTGTGCCTTTCCAAGCTATTCTGCTTTGTTATACTATGGCATTTATTTCATTAATAAGCTTAGTTAGTGTTCACGGTGATTTCGCAATAATTGGGATAAATAAAGTATTTCTTGTTTTGTCTTATCTTTTAAAACTTTGCAGATCTGAGTTTATAACACAAAAATACAAGCAGCAAATAATTTATGTTTAATAATTACAGATGTTAATACAACTTTACTGACCCCAACACTACTAACCGCTCCCATCTATCTATCAGGTTCTACCAATGATTACCAGATCACCAGCAAGTGTGAACACCTTTATAAAAGCATTACTTTTGGCTGTTTGCTGCTCTCAGGTGTGTATTAACACAGTGCAAAGAAGGAAAGACATCAGTATTGATCTTAGAATAGCAATCTGGAAAGGTTATTAGACCATTTCCAAGCAATTTAAAGTTCATCATTCTACAAAATATTCTCAAGTGGAAAATGTTCAAGACAATTGCCAATCTTGCGGTGCCACTGAAGTCACTCCAAGATCAGGCTGTGTAATCCTGAAAGAAAGAGCAAAAATCCTAAGAGCTACGTCTCAGACTCTACAGGCCTCAGTTAGCATGTTAAATTATAAAGTTCATGGCATTACAATTGGAAAAAGACTGAACAAGTATGGCTTGTCTGGAAGGATGCCAGGAGAAAGCCTCCCCTCTCTCAAAAGCACATGGCAACACAGCTTAGGTTTGCAAAGTTGCATCTGAACAAATCTCAAAGCTTATGGAGCAATGCCCTTAAGGCAGACGAGATAAAAGTGGAGATGATTGAGCATAATGCACAACACCACGTGTTGCAATGGCCCAGTCAGAGTCCTGAGCTCAACCTGATTGAAATGCTGCGTTGAGACCTTAAGCGAGCTGTGGTAGTGTTTTGTAACGTTTTCATGTCATAAAGTTCTCTTTTCTTTGGTCTGTGTTCTGTTTCATCTCATCCCCCCCGAACGCAGTTTGCAGCCTCCTCTCCCCAATCCTGGTTCTGTTGAAGGTTCCTTTCTGTTCACATGGAGATTTTCCTTTGCCTTACAATATAAAGCACTTTGAGGTGACTGTTGTTGTGATTTGGCACCATTTCAATAAACCTGAATTGAATTGAATATCTGATGCACTGAAAGTGAGATCTAAAATAAGTAGCAGAACCATATCCCGTATAATGTTGTCAGGTAGATATGATAAAAGATGAGATGGATTCAAACAGTTTTTGAAATACAATAATTTATTAAAGCATCTTTAAATTCTGATATAAAACATTTTCTGATTCTTCTTCAAAACAATCAGAAATCTCAGAAATACAGTCATCATCGATGGCAAGATCAGTCTCTGGTTTGGCCGCCGGCAGCTGACCAGAGCGCCTAAGTGAGTATGATTGGAGAACTATGGAAGACGGTGATGTAATGTGAGGTAAATACTAAGTTTAATATGTTGCGATCACATCATCCTATCATGAACTATACTGTAGGTTGGCATAAGCTTGATTCACTCGTGTTCTTTTACAATGGCGTAAGCAGAGGAAACGTCTTCTGGTTAGTGAGACAGTAACAGAAACTCAGCGAGTTGGGTGCTGAGGGCAACACACACAGCAATTACTTCAGCAATGGCGAAAGCTGAGAAACATGACACAGAGTGGCTAAAAATTAACAGTAAGTTGTGAACAGCTCGCCCTTTTCTGAAACACATCAGTTTTTCTGCGTCGCTCGATCCACAAATAACAGACACAGAAAGTTACAACAAAACTGCGTCACTGCATTCAAGCACACTATTCGCTTCTCCCAAAAACCTTTTACACTTCAATAAATAAATAACCCATCCTCACATGGCCGCTGACATCGCTTAAAAAAAAACCCCAAACAAACAAACAAACAAAATCAGAGAAGGCGTTTTCATGTATGCTTTGTCAAACACGTCCGCGAACATCAGCTTTGGCTTTTACGCACACTCAACTCAAACATGACATCAGCTCGACCCAGAGCGCCTGTTTGAGGACAGAAGCACAAATGATTTTATTCATCATCACCTTATGAGACAATACAGTGTTTATAGACACTGTGGTGCACTTGGTATTCACATTTAATTTCTCTTTCTTGTCTTACACCAGGCAAACTGCAGTTAGAACTACAACTCACCATTTTATACTGATGATCCTGCAAGGCCAAGTCTACTCTTAAAACTATTACAATAGCCACAAGGCAAAGTGAAGAGGCTAAACTTTCTGCTTCCTGGGAGAATGACAGTTATTTTACACAATAACCTGAGGGAAACTCCATTTTAGGGCAACATTCATCACAACGGATCGCAGTATTCAAAGGAATAACCGCTTTTAAAGGTGCGAGTTCAGTCAGTGTTTGTTTTCCATTGCAACACATTTATAGGCGTCTAAATTGGGAAGAAAAGCACTATGGTGGCAATCAGAAAGTTGAACTGTTGAATTTGCGATGAAATTTTGGAGGAAAGAGCATGTGAGCTCCCGCGAATTACTCTGTGCATTAAAATAAATCCGTGAAAGGATACCTGAATAGCTTTTCAAGTAACGCGAGTGTAAAGGACCAGTGTAAAGAGAAATGAGACCAGCTGACATTTTCGGAAGCCTGCACGGAGGGCGGCGGTACGCCATCGCTTGAATGATTCCCGCATGTGCCTCAAGCAGTGAAGAATCAACAATGTGTCATGGCAGAAAGGAATCTTTCTGGATGGAGATTGTCCGTGTTGCTACATTTCTCAAGTCAAAATCTCTGTTGCCTTTCCTTTGCCAGGTGTCAGTGGCTGAGTGCGTACTGTGGTCCTGCCCAGTGGAATCACCTGATCCAGCTGGTTCCATAACTGGATACAGACTTCACACTGCAGCGCTTCTTCACGATCATGTTTATGTAGGCTTTCATGATCTTGGTGATCTCTCCAACCTGCCAATGTACAGATAAAAGTTATTTTCTTTTAAAGCTGCACTGTGGCCTTTTCTGTTCTCGCCACAATGTCTGATCACTCTGGAGTGAGCCTTTGGGAAAACAAGCTCCCGCTAATGAAAACAAAGAGGACAAACATGTGTACCTGCGGGGTTTCAAAGAACATTTCTCTCTCATCCACAGTGATCTTGTAGGTGCAGGGTTGTGGAGCACCAAAGAAGATGATGTGTTCATAAGGAAAAGTCTCCAGAGGCTTTGGCTCCCCTCTTTTGTAGACGGACACATTCTCAGCGCTCACACTTAACCACAGATCATGTGGGAAACCTCCTTCTTTGCACTGCCAAGACACGGAAGTACAGAATTATCAATTGTCAGTTTAATGTCGCAGGCTGATAATGAACTAGGCAGACTGGGTATAGGCCAGATATAATGATAACCCATACAAATACAGTATCTTTGCTAATATCATTATAAAACTTTGGTGTTTCAGCCCTGAGTTACACTGAAATCATGCCAGCTAGCAAAATGCATCGGGATCATCTTTGCAGCTAATCAATCACACTACTATGATGCATAGCTTTGAAACTTAAGAAGAAAAAAAAAAAACAGCTATGCACAGCTCCTCCTGTAGTTCAAGACAAATAAAACAGAAAAGTCCACTTCAGATGAGGCTGGGGTTGAATGAAAGGTTCAAATGCAGGAATTTCACCCAAAGATTGAAGATTTTGCCTCACGTGAGACCAAATATGTGAAGTTTGTATTTCTATATTTACATGACTTTCACTTCTATTTTTAAATGTACATTCAGATTTTAGTTGCAATTGTTGAGGCCCGTTTTTATGTGCTGCAACAATGTAACAACAATGTAAGTCAGTTTCAGTATTCCTGCTGGAGAAACATTTATTATGATGATGTAGGAAAAGCAGTAGCAGGGCGATGAATCACACCTCAGTCAAATCATTTCACATAGTGAACTGAACAAATTTTAGATTTTAGGAAAAAGAAAGCGCTCGATTAATACTTAGTATCTACAGAGTCCCATTGTTAATGTACCTAAAGTGATAATGCACGAAATAACAACTCTGATTGGTCTATTACTGAAGCAATGTGGTTTAAGATTTAAACTTACCTCAACATCAAACAGCGTGGATCCATATCCAGGCCACTCTTTGATGATAGTCATATATTTGAGCATAGCCTGGTGCTGGTCCAAACCGTTGAGGCGGGTCCATTTCTCCATGATGCTTGCCCTGGTTGCAGACATCTCCTCCTTTATCCACATCTCCAGCATCTGCTCCTCCTCCATGCGCTGCTTCTTCATCGAGCCCGTCTTCAGCCCGCGACGCAGCGTCCCATCAAGGAAGCTGGTCCTCCGACGCTCCAGAGTTTGGCCTGACCCAGAGGCTCCACCCACCTTGGTAAACTGTAAGATGCGATTGCGCAGGCGACCCACAGGGTAGACGTTTTCCAGGTTCCACGTGACTCGTGTTTTGTCTCCATACAGAAACTGTAAGCGGAGAGCGGCAAGGTGCTGCAGGGTCTCTTCACGGGCAGGGAAGTGACCCCTGGTTAAACTCTCATGGGCCTGAAGGAAGACGAAAAAACGAAATGATGCAAACTATGCACTTGATTTTCTCTTAAATAAAACTAGAATATGAATGGTTAAGCATACCTGCTCAAACATGAATGCAAACTCTACTCCTTCCTTTGGCATGCTTTCCACATCCAAGAAACAGTAGAGTTTAAAATATAGTTTCCATTGGCCTTCATCCTGGGCTTCCTCACTGCCAGCCAGTCTAAGGAAGAATGCATAAATCTATCACTTACACATCTGTTTCTATCTATCACTGCAATATCTTCTTTTCTTCTCATCATGTCCTGGACATAAATGTTTATCTACCTTTCAAAGTGTTTGCATGATAAAACACATTATCTGTTAAAAACGTATCCCTGTGGTGTAAAGCATACCTTTCAAATTTAGCCAAAACATCAGCAACAAGGACCCTGCTTTCCACTGCTTTGTCAACACTGTTATTGTGCTCAAAGAGGGCAAACATGTTCCTGCTGTCCTCCATAGCCAGACCTCTGATTAGCTTCTCCACCACCTGAAAAATAAAAGACAAGATTAAAACCATGCCTTTAGGGCACATTAATATGGCTCTTTCCCCTGCTATGCATGCTAAGGTAAAAAAAAACAAAAAAAAAACAACAACTGCAGATCGCTTACCTCTCCAGCGGTGGTGTGGGAGTTAATAGAAATCTTGCAGGAGCCTCCTCCATGGCAGTAGACTGTGGTGGTCATTTCCTGTCTGTTAAGCAGTGCAATGATTTCCTCTTGGGAAGGAACAAATTCTCTGGTCTTAGTCTTCTTCAGAGACTCACCGATGAAATGGGAAAACATTTCGATTTCTGTGCCTGGGAACAGCTCCTTAATGCTGAGGAAACAGAAAAAGAGTGAACAATAAGTTTCAGCCAAAGTACATCTTCCCATATTCACTCCAGCCAGGAGGTTGACTGAACCACATCCATTATGGAAAACTTTACATGTTTAGAAATCATAAAGAGATACCTAATATAGGGATTATAAAATCTGCGGGACAAGCCGTCAGCTTCTAAGGCCCTATAACTTTCTTACGCCCTACTATGGGCCTAACTGAACCATTATTTTGATCAACAACAGACATATAAAGTACCTTACTGTGACACTATCTCATTTACAAAATCAGGAGACACATGAACTCAAAACAACCTCCTTGGTGATGTTTCCCAAGAAAATATGTGTCTCCAGCACCACATTTTAACATGAACACTCACACACATAAGCACTTTTTATAAAATAAAAACAATATCAGTCATGCTGTCACGGCTGGATGGTTTGCAACCAGGTGTTCATTTTTTCTCCCTGGAACATGCCCGTACCGTTTCAGGTGAAACTTGAGGTAGCGTAGGATGCCTCGGCTGGGCAAGAAGGTGCAGCTCATACAGGTCAAGAGATGCCAGTGGGCGCGATTGGCAGGACTGTTTGGGTGCGGAACATGATTGGTTTGCTTGATCAGCTGACAGTAAACCTCATCCCTTAATGGCCTCAAGTCTTGACAGGTCTGCAGGATTCCCTGGATGATTGGCACAGGGTCAGACACAGCCTCCATCTCCTGCAGTGAGTTGAAAATCTTCAGGGCCTCATCCTGCAGGCTGGTGTAACCTTTTTCTTTTTGCACTGAGGGAGACAGAAACGGGTTAAGTTAACCTTCAGCCTTGGTACTGAACTTACTCAGATGCCTTAAGTAACCAGTTATTTTACAACTGAGCACATTTGAATAGTTTTAACGTATTTAAAGTCTAAATTTATGTGCAAGATTTGCAAGAAATACTTTTATGGCTCTGTGACTCTAAAAATAGCTAACCTTTCTCCAGTCTGCAAACCTTTATATCCTAAAATAGATATTGTGAGGGATTCTGCTACTTACTGAAGCAATATGCAACAATCTAAATGACATTTTTCAACCAAAAACTGCTCAGCACTGAATATTTAAAATTTTTTGATTCTCGACAAGCAAATTCATCTACTGTAACAGTTTGCGTACAGCAGCTACAGGACAGCGCACTTACAGTGGATGCTAACATCTCCATAAGGCAGAGGTAGAAGAGGGGAGTGCAAAGGATGTTGGGTGTATCTTAGGATGGGGTTCCTCCAGTATGTCTGCTCCACTGCCTCCACGTTCAAACTGCTCTCCTGGAACAACAGAGGAGCGGATTAGTAATCTTACCTTTCAAATCGTAGATACTCAATAAGAGAACAACAGAGTAGCAATAATGGCAGTAATGCAGACTATCACTGCAGTAAATCGAGTACACGGCCAAGTGTATGTATGATAAACAGACGCAAACAAGTACTGAAGCAGGAAAAACTTAGGGCAAGAGAAGATCACTGCACACAGATAGTGAGTACAAGTACCTCACTTTATTACAGTGTGTGTCCTTGCCAGAGGTTTGCATGACTGAAAAAAGTTTGATTTACAATAATGTCAATGAAATGTGATGTAGTCTGTAGTCAAAATGGGGAAAACAGCAAATGAGTGAATACCTTGATGTCTCTGATGAGTTGCTGTGTTGGAGTTTCAATGGGAACTTTGCTGTCTATGGCGGCCTGTATGGCATTCGCCCACCTCATGGCTTCATTCAGCATTTTGGTGTAAAGCCGATAAGAGTGTTTACGCCCATGGACAATTATATTCCAGTAACCTGGGTGAGAAGGAAAGATCATCATGCACAAAATAACAAAACCTCAGGAAATATCAGAAGTATTTTCCTTCAAAACTGTGCACATTGGGGTTTATATATTTTCTTAAATGTTAAGAATAACTTATGTCTCTATAAGCATTCATTTATTAAGATGACACTGAAGGAAGTTTAACTGACCAGTGTCCTTGAAGACTTTCTCATCTGGCTGCACCACGGAGCAGAGGCTGTTGAGGACCAGTGTTCCCAGTTTGGAAACACTACGCTCCGACGACTTGTAATAGTCCAGAGAGTTAGTGGTGAGAACAAACCAGCGCTTCTTCAGCTTCAGAGAAGTACTTTTGGCTCCAGACTTCATCTCTTTATGAAGCCAGCCTGTGGGGGTAAAATAAGAAATGAAGGCACAGTTGTAATACCTTCAATATTCTGTCCACCAGACAATCACGTAGTGCACAGATGTTAAGCCAGCACATATAAGGGGGCTATCAGGACTGATCTTCCATCAGTGAAGCACAACATATCATCAGAGACTGCCATCATCCAGGTCACAACCTCCTCAGACCAAAACAACCAACATACAGCTTGAGACACAGGACAGTGGGTATTTTCATATTGGTCTTGTGTGGCCATGTGACTTTGGCTTTGACTCTAAGCTCTGCACATGTGCATGTGTACAAATGATAAATAAGGAGCTTATCTTATGTAGGTAGATTTAATCCAATATCAAAATCCTCTTACCTCTGACTATAAATTCCTGTCCATCAACCCTAGAGTCTCCCTTAGATTTTTGCAGCAGGCCTATCCAGTGGTGCATCTCCTCAGGCGTGTCTGTGTTGCAGTGGATCACTCTGTTAGCCGTGATGATCACAAAAGAGTTTGGTCTGGGAAAGAAAACATAGCAAAATTGGGTTTTTTTTGTCCTTGTTTTTGTTGCTCATGTACTTGCTGTGGGACCACAGGCTACAGCTTTAATACATATGTGTAATCAGCCAGGTGTTGGGGTGAATTGCTCATTTCTTACCTGTCTGGGCTGTCCGATGCACAAACAGAATCAATCAAGCCAACATCTAATGTGCCCTGGACAGAGAAAAATGGTGTTAATGGCAATAATTGTGAAATATTTATCATTACTACACGACTGTAAACATCTTTATATAAAAATATACGTTTTTAAATCTAGCAATCTTGTTAGGACCAAAGAAATGCATGTGAACTTTTCTTCTTCAGTTTAGATTACTATATGACCCAGAACTGGACTGCTATGCGATTCAATTTCATGCTTCTTCACTGCTGCCGAAATATGGAGTTGAGGCTGGGGCCCAGGCAGGAGAGAGGTAAAACAGCACTAACCACTGCATTCTTTGGGTTGGCCTGTTCGTGGTGCATCTCCATGAGCTGCTCCGGACTGGCGCTGTGGACCCGACTCAGCACATTAAACCAACCGCTAAATGGGTCAGAGGGAGTTTAAAAAGCAAAAGTCAGCAAACATGTAATTGAAAATGACACCGTGAACTTCCACTGGCAACCACAAGGGGGAACTTTATTTCTACACATCAATTTTAGGGTAAAAGAAAAACACTATTTACAAAATAGCTGCAGTCTGTTCTGAGAAATATGTGGATGTAATGTACCTGGCATCTTCAGGGGACTCTGCATAGATGTGGTACGTCCTCTCCTCAGTTACGATATTCAGTGCATTTTCCTTCTCGTGATTGTCCACTATTTCCCTGCGCAAACAAAAAGAAGAAACCATTACTGCATGTGGCTGTGTTTGTTTCAAGCTGGTAACAATGAGTTCAATCAAAGCTAAAAATGACCAAATACAGAAACAGAGAGCTGAGTCTTACTTAGCTGCACGGACATCGATGGTGCCTTTCAGCTTCTCTTCGCTGTCATTCTCGAAATACATGAGCTTCGACTCACGCAGAACAAACCAGCGCATCTTCCAGTTGCGCCGAGATAAAGTTGACATTCCTCCTCCTTTCTTGTAAAGCCACCCAGATTTGAGGGAGTCCTGCTTTGCGCGGAACCACATGAAAGTTTCGTCTTTGAGGACGCACCAGCGACGGCGCCACGGGATCATCAAACCACCTTGAGAGATGAGAAAAGAATATGAGGATCATTTATTTTGTTTATGGGAAACCTCTCTACGACAGTGGGAGGTCACACAACTTTGTTATAACTGTAAATGTGCACACAGAAAGATGCATCGCACAAAAACAATGCACAAAAACTTCCCTCGATGAATTTACATTTTACAGCCCTGATATGAACCTGAAAACATCAGCGGAAAACAAATGAGTAAGAAACAAAGAGAGCCTTCAAGAAAACTCACAAGATGAGCATTAAAGCTGCACACAGACAATCTGCATGCCTGCTGGTCAGTGTCTTGTTTTTATTAGATCTACTCACTCTTCATGTAGAGGTAGCCATGGAAATATGGAGGCCCAGTGCCATTCAGCAGATTCACTCTGCCATTACAAACTTCTTCATCTGTGTCCACATATCCATCATTGTCCTCATCGCTGTCAATGAACTGCAAAAAAAAAAGACACCAACATTTAAAATAAGTTAAGAGTAATAATTACCCTTTTAAACGCTCCACAAAATTTAAGGGTTTTTTTGAAGGTGAAGACAAGTTGTTATTTTGCATTTTAAGGGCCTAAAATCTGTCTGACTTTGTAGGCACAGTGCTGCCAATCTCCTTTAAAGTTGGCTCACACACACATCCACCCACACAGACACACACGTGCCATTACATGCACCCATCCTTCTTTCCCTTTGACATTTTGCTGATCTCACAGTGTTGGGTCTCTGAGTGCAGATTCACCTGCTTGTCAGCAGAGCCAAAACAAACATTTTCAGCATTGCTGCTCAGCGATTCTTAAACAAGCCTTTTGATAAGACGCAGCCTTGCAGAAATGCATTTTCTAACCGACTTCAAGACAATCCTTCTTTAGGCAATATGAGGAAGCATAATAAGCGCCTAGGAAATCTAGGTGGGTTTCAGTGCACAGGAGAACAATGGCTTAAGTTAGACCGGATATGGAAACAGACAATTCAGTGACCCCATGTTTTTGTAAACTCTGTGAGCAAAAATTTAAAAGATTTTAACAATCCAATTTCTCCAGAGGGGATTTCCTGTCTTGGCTAGATTTACTGATTTACTTTGTTCTTCCACTGGACCTCAGAGTTCATGCCAAATGTCTAGCAATTTAAAAATGAAACTCTGCACATTTTCCAGTTAAAACAACTCCACAGAATTTAACAGCATGACTTTTTGTTGTTATTTCTCACCGAGTCCGAGCTGCCTCTGAAGGAGTCCAGGCTGTTCTGCGTGCACGAGGATTTTCGCAACACCTCCTCATCTGTGATATGGCCATCGTTAGTGCTGGCACCTGAACTCCCATGGGCCTCCTCAAACTCTTCCTGGTCATAGTCTGACTCTATGTCTGGCAGGTGTGTGTGAGTTGACTCTTCATTTACAGGCTCAAAGTCTGAGGCGCTCTGGCATGGCCGCTTTTCTCCATTAGCAACCAATGGAGGAAGTGGGGGGTGGGGGATTTGGGAGTCTGTGAGGACAGGGGCATGACTCAGTCCGTTGGGGGTATCTTGGCTTAGCTTTCCTGCTGCAGGGGAGGCTGACGAGGAGGAGGCAACTAATCCTCCTGCAAAGGCAGGCGGAGGAGGGGGAATACTTTGGAATACTTCCTTATCTAGAGGAACTGCAGCTGGAGGTGGGAAGTCAGGCAAAGAGATGCGCTCATCCTCCGCATGGAAACCCTCATCTACCTCCTCTTCAGCCAGAGGAGCGGTAGATTCAGCTGGGTCGTGGAGGTTCTCCTCGCTCGAGAGGGATGGCTCCAAACCACCAAAGTCTAGCAGTTCCAAGAATTCAGTAGCCACACGAGAAGCTTCCTTTTCCAGTCTGTAGATCTCAGCATCCCTCATCTGACGCAGCTCCTCACGTGAGACATCCCCAAGAAGTGACACACCGTCTTCCTGCTGCTTCTGCAGACGCTCGATCTCCCTCTCAAGCCGCAGGATCTCCTCCATCTGACGACTCTCCTCCTCAGATGTGTGGCTGTAGGACAGAGTCTGGGACAGCTCCTTCTATCGAGTAAAGAAAGTGCAAAATTGTGTTATTTATGTGGCTGCATTCTTTATTCTCAACATTGGAAGTGAAAGTGAAATTACCTTTTGACGAGCGCCGTTCATGAGTGAGTCCCTAAAAATAAAATATTAATATGTTAGCCGTGAAATGAAGAAGGAAAATTAAATGAAAGAAATGATGAGTCATCAGGTACTAATAAATATCAGATGACTTGCCTCTTCCTGACAAATCACAAAAATGAACTAATCTCTTGTCGTGAGATCATTCCAGATGTGACCGTTGTGGTTTAACTAGTCCTCTCACATGTTTATCTGGCATTTTTCTATCCCAATAACTGTTAAAGCTGTTATTTCAGGTGCTGTTTTGTGCGTTAATGCATACACAGATCTGCACATCTCTTTCCGAGCCACATTCTTCATGTGAGACTCATAAGTACCACATCACGTTACATCAGAATCTCCGCGTAGCTCGTGACTATATGTTGACTCTCAATTGTCCCTGTTTAGCGTGGTGTAGGCGGCATGAGCTGTTGACAGGTTAACCTACACTTGACCCCGCGATGACAGCCTTTCCCTGCTTTTTCACAATCACTGGAAAAAAGCAGGAGCTTAAAAAAAACATCTGTCCAGAGCCAATCAAAATGGTCCGTCTACTCATGAACCGGCCAAATCCATCTGAACAGTCGACCTTAATTGTGATCGCACATCTTTGTGCCTTTGTGGCCGCTTCTCCAAAAGAAGGTGTCTCCTGCACCACCAGCACCAGCTGCCATCACAACACCCACACCCATACACAGACTGCAGTAAACACAGGGCATTGTACCTTGTCTTTTCCCTGTTTGCTGCTAATTTCTGCTTTTCCTCTTTCTCCTTAATCAGTCTTTGCTCCTCCTTCTTCATCAGCTCCTCCTCCTCTGCCCTCCTCTTCAGCTCCTCTTCTACTAGCTTCTGTTTCTCCTCCTCCTCCTTCCTCCTCTCCTCCTCCTCCTCCCTCCTCTTCTCCTCCATCCTCTTCTTCTCCTCCTCTACTCGCCTCCGCTCCTCTTCCTCTTCTCTCCTCCTCCTCTCCTCCTCCTCTCGCTTCTGCTTCTCCTCCTTGAGCTGTCGATACAGGGCTCGGGCCAGCTGGCCTCTGTGATGTTTCTGCAGGACAATGGCAGCCAAGCGCAGGCGCAGAAAGACGCGTCTCCAAAAGTGAGCGCGGTAGTTCTTCTGGATGGTGACAATGCTGGACAGAGCCCTCTTATACTGTTTCCTGAGGATGAAATCAAAAATGGGCATTCATAATCGGCATAAAAATCATATTTAATCCAGCTTTATTGAGGAACATTTTGCCTCGCTACAAACATATTTGTAATGTTGGACAGCCCTAAATGCCTCCTCCTAACGCCCGCTGCTATTCTCTGTTTAAACAAACACACTGGTAAAAAAGCCAGTTGTAAACTGTGCAATGTTTAGAGTCTGACGAACTTGTGCTCTTCCATTGTGGCGGTGTGGGCTGCTGTGTTTAGCCCTCTGACTAAGCCCCATCACCCACACACAATACATGCATTGAATACACACACATATAAACATGCACACGCACAAACACACGTGACTTTCTGAGGACCACACACACTGCTCTGACTCTCTGACCCTTAGTCCGACCTAGCCTCCACAGTAATCACTTCATGGCCTTTATCAGGTCCCAGGATGGACCCTGACTGGAGATAAAGTTACACGTAATAATACAAAGGCTTTACTTGTGTATTTGGGGAACTATTCAAGACCCTTCTTTAGTATGAATGTCTCTGAGAGGAAGCAAACCCAGAACCTGAATGCTGTCATCAGTCCCATTATAGTCTCCCAGTGGAGCCTTTCAGAGGACTGTATGTAACGTTATACTGTATATGGCAGCACGCAGGTGGAGTACGGCTAGATGGCCCTGGGTGTCTGCAAATGCAGCTTCTTAGACCACCACGGTGAAGGATGTTCCGTCGCTCAGGCGGAGTGGGCAGGCGAAGAACTTGTTGCTTAGGCTGAAGACAGATTTACCTAGATTTGATTATGAAGAAGTGCACTTCTGATTGTGTGGGAACAAATGACATCCCTGTTATGCTCAGAAAACTGTCAGAGTAGTCTAATTATGGGACATATAATGATGTAGTAAATCAGGGATAGTGAGTTATGACGGTTTGGGCCTTTTTCTCCTTGAGAGGATGTTGAAATCATGCAATTCCTCATCTTTGAAGCTACAGGACAGCAGCACAAGTGGGTTAATGCTTCATTGGATTGAAGGGAAACATCGGGCTGTTGTGTAATTTCAATGAGAGCCAGCGCACTGCTAACCACGTGTACTCCCTTTGATAGGAATCTTTTCTTTCATCACTTTTAAAAATAAATTTTCACCTTAAAGAAATGTACTTAAAAAGATCTAAAGATATTACTAAAGTGACTAGAAAAATCCACACTTTGTTTGGACTATTCTGTAGTCTCAGTTTATGAGTTTACCTTCCAATGTACAAGGCTTTCTACGGTAAAAACTTTAAAACAGTGCATGTGAGATATTTCTACATGGCTCTGCATGCCAGAAAACTGCTTCCTAACTACAATTTCAACACTGGTAGCCATTGGCCATCGCCAAGGTTTAAGTCCACATAACACACATCCACATGCAGACCTACAGAGGTAAACAAATGTCTAAATGATTCCACAAATGCACATCATCACCCCCCCACCCCCCGCATGCTCCTATGCACGCAGGTTGTACTACAAAACAAACACTGACAACTGTCTCTGCCACTCAACCATCCATCTGCCCCCCACCTCCACCACTCACCACTCACCTTGCCACATAGCTCAGGATGTGGGCGCGGATCACCATGCCAGCCCTGCGCCGCACCTCTTCCCTCTCCTTCTCCAGCCTTTGCTCCAGGGCCTCCTTCAAGAACACCTGCGGGAAGTGCAGCGCCACGGCCAACAAGGAGTGACACAGACACAGAGAGACACAGAGAAGGAGGTTGAGGGAGAGAAGGAAAAAGATGGGATAGGTTAGTTCCTCCTCCTCTTGGTAAGGCTGTAAAAGAGGGCCCACAGAGATGTAAAGGGCCCCCGTTGTCTGCTGGCAGCACCCTGTGCCCACTGCAGAGGAAGCTGTGGTGCAGCTGAGGCTAGCAGGCTAGCTGCCCTCCCTGACTGCAGAACAGAGCAGAAGGGAAAACTGACACTGAGACTGCAGTGTTGCTGCTACTGCTGCTGCAGAGCCTCATTGTGTTCAAGCGTCCTTCCTGAGCATTTCCCTTCTGCTGCTACCGCTGCGTTGGTAGTTCGACTGACGTGCACAGGCAGAAAGGCACAGAGAGGGAGGGGAGAGGTAGGGAGAGAGGAGTGATGAAAGGATGAGGGGGAGGGATGGTGGCTGGTGTCCAGATAGAAAGCCACACCCCTCTTTGCTCATATGAAGGAAAGAGAAAGAGTTCAGTTAACCCTTCCCTCACTGCTGGAGTTTTCTCGCAACCTTGTCTTTGTAGGACTTTTGACAGCTTGAAAGTCCCACTCGACTTAAATAAACATGCATGTATGAAACATAATCAGATTTTCACTGTATGAATATGCTGTGAGGACTTGGAACAGCAGCCAGCTTAGACACGGCAGTATCTGTCGCTTTACTGGGTGGTTAAGGGAAGACCCTTGCTCGCATATGTATTTGTGTCCCAGATGTTGCACTAATCAAAGGATCCCACAGCTGCAGCCCTGCCTGCCTGTCTCGATAAAGTCTGTGAGAGGAGGAAACTTCCCCTTCATCCACATCCTTCCCTCGTCTGTAAAACAAATGGCTCACAAACACACATACACAATCCATGCAACATCACCAAAGCCCCTAATTCTGGGTAGACGCTTCCTCTGCACACAATCAGCACATACATAATTACACGCAGATTGTTTCTCCAAAGGAAATGTAGCCCCCTTCTCCGTTTCAGTCCCGTTCCCACAGCCCACACTACATTACCCTAAACCCAAAAATATTGCCCTGCCATGCACAAAATGAAGCATACTCAGCCGCAGTATGTCTTTTTGGGTTTTGCTTTGAGAAACTAGCCTTTTTTCCCCCTCTGCCTTCGATGTGTAGATACGCTCTGCACAGAGCAAAGGAGTGAGCAGCGGCAGCCAGAGGTCAAAGGGCTGATCACAGAAGGGAAGCTTTACCCACACGGTGACTTTGGGGATGTACAATGTGTGCATGTGCGAGAAATTTAATATAGATTGGCATGTGCACATTAGTGGTTATGGACCAATTCAAAAGGAACCAAACATGTGGCTCACATCAATTATTTTCTGCCTTGATGTATATTACAGCATGCCATGTGTGCAGCTGACACTATTCATAGTCTGCCAGCCAAATGGGGTATTACAACAAAAGTGTCCAAAAAGAAACCAACAAATCCGAAATGTCTCAGTGATTTTAACAGCCACGCGGGAACCACAACTTAAAGCAGGAAGTCAAATGTGGATTTAGCCGATTTTGAAAAAACTTCACACAAACTGCTTTATTTGTATCCTTTCTTGTAGCAGTACTGACCTGTTCAGGCTGAGTATTAACACAGGTTTTATTGTCCAGTTCAAAAAAGTCATTAAAGGTTAATCATTCAGTGATCACATAGAAAAAAGGGGCAGTCTGGAGCTGGTGGGGGGGATTGATGATTGTTGGAAAATGACAACAGAAAATGAAGGACAGCCATTGATAAGCTATGCTGCCAACAGTCATCTCTGTTATAAGTTTTCTACCATGAAGCATGATGTGGAACTTTCTACAAAGCTCTGCTTGGCTGCAAAATTTCATCAGCGCCGTCCGCCTCAAAATCACACGCTTGCAGTTTAGTTTATTAAATCAGCAGCTCAGTCGGTGTCGAGGCTAACGCTCTGCTACGAACAATAAGTTTACCTCAGGATTACTGTAAGCCCCTCGGTTACAGTTACAGTAACAGTGTCAGGGTTTTCAGGAGCGGCCAAGTAACTCTGCGGTTGTCAACAAGAGAGCCGTAGATTGACCACAACCGGTCAGAAAAATCTTTGTGACATGAGTCACAGCAACTGTGGTACACATTAACAGCTCGGGAAAGACAGCAGCTAGACTTCTTGGGAAAGATTCGCTCCCAGATAATTACTGAGTGAAACCGTTCAGTGCACTGTTTCATCTTAAGGGAACTGTGTGGACACCATATAATATTTTTTTTAAAAAGGCTGAAAATGGCAATTTATTAGAGCATGTAGTTGACTTAGGGGTGTACTTGAGAGTCATTCGTAAAAGAAAAACAAAGAGTGGCAGTTTATATAATCCCACAGGCTGCCCAGCTGTGTCTGTGTGTATCCATTTGTACTGTATTTAATACACCGTGGGGCCTAAGATCGGTTCACACAGATAAGGTGTGGGGATTCACCTCCTATTTTGGTAACAAAAAGCTCCTCTTCACAAGGTAAAACATTAAAATTCTTTAAACTTTCTGGATAATATTAGGTATATCAATTCAAATTTAGATTATAGGTAGGGGGAGGGTTGGCATAGTGACTGTGGTTACTAAAAGATCTCAGGGCATAAGTCAAAGTCAGTGCCATGTACTGCTAAGTGACATAAACAAGTCTGGGCATGTGTATAAGTGAGTCCATGTGTGAATGCGTGCTGCACCTTTGTCTTCCCCAGCTGCCACTCTTTCTTGTCTTTGTCATGAAGTGTGAGAAGCTCTAAGCAACTTTCCTTCTCGTCCTCTGAGCCGGTTTTGTTTGTCAGGATCATCTTGTACCTGCAGGAGAAAAAAAAAAAGACGCATACAGAGCAGAAACCATTTAACACTACCTTAGGTTCTTTCCTGATTTTTTAAAAATAGTTTTCAACTACAATATTTAGCCAATTATCTCAGTTTTATTGTGTGCGCGTATTTTTCCAACCTGCTGTAGAAGTCCTTAAAGGTTCTCCGGACAGGGAATCCAGCCCTGCGAATCTTTACAGTTTCCAGCATCCCGGAGTACCTCAGCTGATTCAGGACAACGTCAGGATCAAACTGGTTGGCCTTCTGTATTTGGTAAACAACAAAACATGTTATTCATGTCAAATAATAACAGTAAGACATCAGTGTTTAGAGTTTTGATGCCATTTTTTTTCCTGTTGTGTGTTCTATTTAAAACCTACCTTATTGTAGGTGGTGCAAAATACGTTGCCGCTAAAACTTGCAGGCACACCTAGTCAAACAGTTTTACTGCTGAGTCGAGTTAAACTTGAACTAAAAAGTAAATTACCATGGCGAGGACTATCATTTTACATTAACAATCAGGTTACTAAAAGGAAAACGCACACCACCGGCGAGAGAAACCCGAACAGTGTTGAGCAAGACATAACCAGACGGAGTTGCCTTTTCTTTGAGGAATAATCAGCCGCATTGTTCACAGTTCTGTGTTACCAGTAATCCTCTGGCCTACTTGTCAAAAAGGATCTGTGATGTCTGCCGCCCTTCTACACAAGCTGCCTGATCACTGCTCTCCACACGAAGGCCATTTATCACCCAGAGGGCACAGAGTGCTGGATAAGCCCCACACGACCACAGCATTCCTCGATGTGTCAATCTAATTACAGGCTAATGCTACTACGCATGGAAACAGGCATACTTACAAAGACACACGCATGCTTTGCATGTGCTTGTGCTCATAATCAAATACACACGTGAAAGGGCAGCCCTCCGCGCTCTGAACTCTGCTCTTTAGCGAAGGATTTAGGCGGCTTGAAAAAGGTACGAAATGTTGACTTGCTTGAGTGAAAAACAAGCTGACCCTTGCCTCGGTGACACATATTCTAAGAAAAGTAGGAGCATGGAAATCGCATAAATGGTGTGTGCGTGTCTGGATGCATTTGCATGCATGTAATCATGTCAGAGGATTGTGCATGCCATCCTGTCATACTGTAGGATTAGCAGAGGCCCGGCTTGTTCCATCTTGACCAACCAAAGCTAGGTAAAGGAATACAAGACGGAGCCAATGAGAGCAGGGGACACATGAGAGAGAAAGGCAGAAAAAAAAGAAGATGGGTGAGAATAAGCAGACAACAGAGCAGTTTTCATACAAGCAAGCGAGCAGGAAGCTGTGGAATGACGTATATGGAGTGGGAGGTAAGGAGTAGTGAGGGAAGGGCAACCACTGCTCTGTGTACAATAATAACAGTAAAAAGGAGAATGTCCTGGGATTACACCATAGCCATTCACAAGGAAAATAAAGAAGCATGATACTGACACTCCAACTATTTAATACATGATAACAAAGATTAAGAAGCAGCTTGCAGTTCTGTGGTAAAGAGCAGTAGGGGAGCACAGGACTAGTAAATAAACACCCCACTAGCTGGACCGCAGATGCAGTTATGTGGTCTTATCTTGGCATTCCACTGGTGCAGCCAGATCAGCGGAGCATTAGCCAAGCTGCTGCAGCTGGAGTGGCCAGTACTGACCTCTGACCTCTGGCAAAGAGGCTAAAGTGGTAGGAATGTTCTGGTACACAGCCCTTTTATTTGAGGAAGTACAATGAGAGCCTTTGCAACGACGTTTGTTACTTATGAACGTTTGTACTTGGAAAAAAAAAAAAAGGAAATAACTTTTCAATACGGATCATTTAAATGACTTTGAGGCAAAGTGTGATCACGATGTGGGAGGCATAAGAACATAAACACAACAAGACTAAATATTAACCCCGAGCAGTGAATAACACAGAGGAGGTTTGCGTCCACAGGCGCTGACCTTGACAGGAACTTTTTTTTTCTTTTTTATGCAATGAATAAAAATGACATGACTTACCTTGTCCATGTTGGGTTTGATGCAGCGTACAAAAAAGGGGTTGGAGGCACTTAGTGTGGCCATCAGGGAATGGAGAGAGTCCTGAAAAGCATCAACCACGAGGGCATATTACTGCTTCTTCATTTATTCCTGTTCATGTTTGGTTTATTTTGTCTGCCAAACAATATGAACACTTGTCTCACTGCTTTGTACTACTACTAAGTGCAAGTGGATTGTTATTAAGGTATTGGTGTATGCAGTATTGGTAAAAATGAAGTAAAAATACTGAGTATATGTACTTTGGTACTTCTCATCTCTTGCAGGATTACTTAGCCCATATTTATCATAAGAGACACAAATGTATATACAAAGCCACACTCTGAAGACCCCTGAACCTCACAGACTCCTGTAGCCTCATTTTCCTTCCTGCCTCAGACAGACTGTCTCCAGTAAGGTCTGGCCTGGCAGAGCTGAGTGTGATTGGCCCCTGGTTGGCCCCTCTCTGCCCAGCCATCAACCCTAATCCCCTGGCTTTGGGAACTGTAGGCCAGGGCAGCCTGCCAAATCCTTCTCCGCTCCTTCCCTCCACTCTACAGTTAGAGCATGCTAAGCTAGGTCCTCCACTCTACTCCACCCCCTCTTCCACCCGCAGCCCAGCTCACAACAACATATTTCACACAGCCCATGACCCATCATCCACTGCAGATCAAGTACACATACAGCATTCTCCTCCCCATCTGTGTCTCCAGGATTTCAACCCTCTGTTCTGTATTTATGCCGCTGCACTTGCACACACCATGCCAATATAAAAAGTGTAGTGTTAAGGGTTAAGTGATCACCACACGCGGCAGTATTTGGGAGACAACTGGCTCATTGTTAGTGTAATGATGCAATCACGGTGTCATGTGCGTAGAACTGAGAGAGATATTTAGGTCTGAGGAGCTTCAGTCTCACCCTGAACTGCGAGCTGACGGTGGGCTTGCGTCGGGCCGTGCCCATCTTTAACGTCTCATCTCCATTTCTGCTTCCAACACGCTCAAAGAGGTCGTAGATGAAGTCAAGCCTGCAGGCATCGCAGACAAGCGCACATGATTGTAGACGCATGAGCTTAATCGCATAGGTGTGCACTCAGAAAGGAAAAGGAAAAGAGCGTGCCCTACTCACCTGCTGTCTTTGAGAATGAACAATATGTCATCTCTGAAGGTGTCTCGGTTCTTCTCCAGGATTCCACGCACATCATAGAGCACCTGAGGAGATGAAAACCAAAAAGACTGAGCGTGTTTAGATTGAGGAGCAGCATAGGAGACACAGGAGTTAGGATACAAAGAAATAAGATACAGCTGTTCAAATCCAATGTGGATGGGAACAAGTTATGAATTCGCTGCATTAGCCAAATATACTTAGATATGTGTGATGCAAAAAAAACCAAACAGCCAGAGAAGCCACTGGCTATTGTGTAATGTTACAAATACATAAAAACAAAATGCCAATAGAAACACGAATAATTTTTTTTCTCACCAACTTTAAAATACAAAGTACTGTTTGCACTTTTGCACTGCATGTCATATGCGCACAAATGCGACACGAGTGATTTACAGCGACTATGAATATGCATTTGAGGCTTGAGGTAAATAAAGATAAGGGAGCAGGTGGCGGTGGGGGTGACTCGTCGAGCTCAGTCGAGGGCGTCACCTGTTGTGTCCCGTTC
This sequence comes from Pelvicachromis taeniatus, assembly GCA_015108175.1. Taxonomy (NCBI): domain Eukaryota; kingdom Metazoa; phylum Chordata; class Actinopteri; order Cichliformes; family Cichlidae; genus Pelvicachromis; species Pelvicachromis taeniatus. The sequence goes on along the minus strand of VURO01000081.1, from coordinate 112,645 downwards.
AGCTCCGCGGCATTCCTAAACTCGCCCTGATCCACGGGGATACACTTAGAGTTTATGTTTGTTGTAGACACACTAATTACACTCCAGTGCTGCTTTAATGGAATAATCTCATATAGGACGCTCTCTGCGTCACTCAATTTCAGGTTCGTTAACTCAGACAGTAAACCAGGGGTGGTCTCATGATTCTAAAGCAAATTAGGTTTGTCTGGAGGAATTACAGTTTAATGCAACATGTTTGCATATAGTAACACACTGAATACAGTTCACTTATATCCAAGACTGCATTTGGACTATCAATAAACACTTTTTTTATACATCACACAGTAAATTTTCTTGAACAACTCCCTGTCTGTTTTTCAAATGATCTGTCTTTCTCTGGCACCGAGCAGATAATCTAATCTGTGAGAAGATGCAACGATTTCCTCCAGAAAACTCAGCAACATTTCAAATGACAAACAGGGCTTTCAGAGAGGCGAGTGTACTGTCTAGAGAGAGAACAACTGGCTGCCCTGGCAGCGCCTGTCTTCTCTGGACCAGGTCATTACCATAGCCATCCTTGCCAGGCTTGTGACTGAGCCACCCCACTTGCACTGAGGAGACTTTGTCCGAGGCAGGCTTCATAAAGCCATTCTTTATATGAAAGCGAATCTTTCTACTCTTGCTCCACATTACATTCACTGTCCCACTCAATCACTGCAATTGTTCCCGTGCCCTCGTGTCTTTTTGGCCTTTCCTACACTCACATCAGGAGTGATCTTCCTCATCTCGCAAAGCAAAGGGAGGAGAAGACAATCGTAAAGCTGTTTCTCCTGACTCAGGGAAAAAGACAGCAGAGGAGGCACATCCTGCAGCAGAGTTTGGCCAGGAAGATCCCACTGTCCGTCCAACAGCTACCTCACTTCCCCAAAACTAATAATTCAGGGAGCAAAAGAAGCTGGTGTCATGTGTGTATGTATGTGTAAATGTTGTTAATTACCTCTCCGGCGTAGTGCTTGATGCCAAACTGGTGATCAGTTACTCTTGGTTTGACATAGTATTGGTTTGTCTGGGGAGAAAGGACAAGGAGACAGATTATAGAAATTATCCTGACATCCACTCATGTAGTTATAAAGAGATTAAGTAGCAGACACTGTGCGCTGAATCCACCAAGACAATAAAATGCCATTAAAATGCCATCGCATTGTGACAATTTAAACATCAAATATAACATCAAAGTCAAAATAGTTCAAGTACAAGGTCCAGTTTACGAATAGCATTTACACAGTTACACTTTAATCCTTTGAAGGCGGAGTTCACAAAAGCACCTAAATTTTCATTAATGTGATTAATGTGACTGTTGAACAGTTACGGTAATGTGGAGTGCACATGGTAACAGCGGATTTTTCTGTGTGTTCAGCCTGTACCGTGTGAATGCTTACCGCCATGCACCAAATATCCCCATAAAAGCTTGTATTCTCTTCTTTTATAAACCATTTGAATTATGTCTCAAATGGTAACAGAGTTATTGTCATTTAAAAATATGTTGTAAAATGGTTCTGCTGCCAGGCCAGCAGTTATAAAAAAAAAAAAAAGCCCACCTTCCATTGAAACCATTCCTGATGAGGCTTCAGCGAATAGGTAGATAAACTGAAGCTCCAGATGAATCTCTCAGGTCCTTTTTCCAGTTTCTTAATGATTTTCAGATGCGGTTCATCTGCTGTTGGTAGTGACTTTTTCCTAGGTCCTCAGTTTTTCTTTTTGAACACATTTTACACAAAGAGCTAATAGCTAACAGTATTTTGGGGCAACAAAGGACTATTAGCCAAGTGGCTAACAGCTCTTCGTTGGTCCCAAAATTCTAATTTTGTGCATGAGCCTGTCAATCTGTGCTATTTGTTGTCAATTTTGTTGCAGATTAAAATTAAGAATTGGAAGCACATTATGTGCTTTTTACAAGTGTGTGGTACAATTTAAAATTGCTTCATTGCTAGTTGTCTGTTATGTGTCGACACAGCACTGGTTCGTCCCTGGAGTTAGTTTTTTATTCTTAAATGATTCATAGGTCAGCCTGGACTAAAAATGAGTAAAAAGCTGCCAGTGTCCAAAGAAAAACTTTGAATGACATTCAGAAAGCCTGGAGAACTATTGCTCAAGCCCACTTAAAAAAAAAAAAAAAAAAAAAAAAAAAAAAAAAAAAAAAAATGTGTGAGG
>VURO01000081.1:83368-105143 GCA_015108175.1 Pelvicachromis taeniatus | reverse complement strand
GGGTCTACTGCTGGCAGTTGTGAGGGGGAGTGACCCCTGGCTGTTGTGAGAAGAGGTCTTTCTTGCCGATTCTAGGTCTGGAATAATGAACTCTATTAAGAGGCAAGTTGCTTCAAAGGCCAGGCAGAACAAGCAGCAGCAGGGTGACAGCACAAGACTCTTTGTCTGCTGATGAAAAGCTTTCTTGTAGCTTTCGTGTCCCGGTGATGATAATAAAGGTCCTCCCTGCATATTCGCTGACATTTATGAGCGTGAGTGGGCCGACGGGTTGAGCCCAGCCAAGAAGGGATTGTGGCATGTGTGTTCTTGTGGCATATGGTGAAAAGAACAACACATGCAGATAAAAACTTGTGCAATATTTACAGTATTACAGATGTCACCGCAGACATTTGAAGATGAGGGAGACACAAGTGGATTTGTATGCCGGCGTCTTAGTGCCTGGCTGCACTGCCTCCAGAGGAGAAGACTCTTACTTCACCCTCAGTCATTGGTTCTATTGTGCTTTCGACTCAGATCACTATCACGATGGCTTTATTGTGTCTGAAATCTGGCAGACAAAAAGCAGGAAATGGCTGGGAGTCACGCAAGGGGATCTGGAAAGGCATGTGGTGAAGCGCGTCCGAGAAAACTGTGTGTGTGTGTGTGAGAGTGTGTGTGCGTGTGTGTGTGCGTCACCAGGACAGGAGAAGGAGAAGAGTGAGGACAAATATGGATCCACTGCATGATTAAGATTCTTGACAGAGCAGGGTGCCTAAACTTAAAATTATATGCTGAATTCTGGGAAGTGATGTCTAAATGCGTCTTTTCTGTGTTAACTGTGTGATTCGTATAATGAGCAACAGAGGGGAAAAGTGGGCTGGATGTGTTGTTACCTGCTCCACAGTGAGGGGGGAGCAGATCTCCTCTCCTCTGAGGATCATGGAGCGTTGGGTCAACACCTCTGACAACTGGAAGGAGTCGAGGCCGAGCAGCTCACTGACGTTGCTCACCACTGAAACACACACAAGCACACACATGTACATTTCAGGGTATCTATCACTTACGCAAACAGTTCAGGTGACTCCCATTCATGTTAAACAACAGATGTGGCATATACACAGCAATCCTATACCATCTACAGGAAACTCTACTCTGCAGGCTAGGCTGTAGTGTTGGCAGTCACCGTAGTTCACAGGTTCTTTGGAAAAGAGGTCGGACACGGCAAACAAAGGAGCCTGAAGCTCATGTAACAGCCTGCTTGGCGCTCTGTCTGCTGGTACAATGTCAGTCAAACTCAGGGCCATGAGGAATACTGCAGAGCGGTCCAAAATCGCTGATAACCCAGTTCTCTGCTTCAGAAATGTATTCAGGAACAATTGGACTGAGTTCAATTTGGATTTTTTTTTTTTCTCCACTGCATGATAAAGCCTGCATAGCTTGTGTATTTGCTTTCAGCACTAAAAACATTGCTTGGATAATTTTTTCCTTACAAGAATTTCCCTTTTACTGATGTCTAATAAAAGAATCAGCAAAAAAAAACAAAAAAAACAATGCAGCAAATAAATAAACAAATGCCAGTGTAAACTTTAATATTTGGTATATGCAGTTCATGCACATTGAACTGTATCTTTCTCTGTTTAAAAAATGTCCTTTGTTTGCACTTGTTCGTCTAAGGTATGCTGACTGAACTGTCTATAAACTAAAGAGTGATTTCAATTTTAGCTTATTTAGCTGCACCACAGTGGTGCGGTGGTTATCACAGCAGCTCCTCCTGCATACCCTGACTCTGAAATTGATAAGCAGAAGAAAATAGATGGCCCATTTAGCTGTATCTGTTTGTTTGTTTCCTTACTTTGAAAATTTGTTCTTAAAAAGTTACTGTAGACTTAAAGCATTTGCGGGCTTTTTATACCGCTTTTAATCTGTGTAATTCAAAGCTTCAGTAAGTATGGTTCACAATGAGAATGTGTCATCAGGAGCACACACCCAGGAAGTGACTCTGTGGTGAAACTTGACACCTCGGCTACCAGTGACACACTAAGTAACCACTGGTAATACTAAGAGCAACAAGCTCAACTCTGAGGCAAGCAAATGAAGCAACAACAGACCAAATATCCAGTAGTGTTTTGTGCACAAATTGAAATATGTACATAAAGTTTAACACACTACCAGGTTGGTTGCTATAGAGTTTGGTATTAATTTCTTTTTCTACCTCCTTTTGAAGTTATCTGAGCTCCACCGGCAGTCATGAACTCAATGTTGCCCATCTGGAGGACGGCCGAAAGCAGCTTGAAAACATCCCTGATCTCCTCCTCATTGAATTCCATCACTTTCAAAGCTTCCTGCAACACAAATTGAAGGAATCCTAAAACAAATTAAATCCATTAATTAACTTGCAGCCACCTACAAACCAGACCCAATATGAGATTATCAAATAACAAGTTCACCCAAGGCTCGTGATTGAGAGAAGTGAGTTCTCTGACTCATGAAAAAGAGTTACAGCGCCCTCTGGAGGTGAAACAGATAAAGTACAAGAGTCCTTTTCATCCTCACCATCACACTGTTGAAAAGCTGCTTGTCGTCCAGACTGCTGTCCTGCACGCAGCCCGACTGGCTCAGGTAGTGATACGACTCAGGACCTTCAGACAAGAGGTACATATCTGTAACACAGAAACAGTAGATGTTATAAAACAATTCAAACAGACAGCACAGAGTTGTTATTATTACATAATAAGACTACTATGTAAGAGTCTTACATAGTAGTCATAGTTAGCCTTCACTAACAAGGTGTTAGTCAGTCACAGGCTAAAAACCAACCTCTGTGGTCCTTGTCTGCCCCTGCTAACAGCGCGTAGAAGATGTGGTAGTTTCTCTCACCGGGATTCTGTCGAACCACACGGTTCTTGGAAAGAGAGCGTGATTAGAAAAACTGCTACAAGTACTTTACAACTGAATGAGTTATTATGATTCCTTTATTAAATACTGGTGTCATCGAAGAAGAATTGCTGAAGATACTGACTGTTTCACAAGCACAGTATAAACTTACCTTTTCCAGCAAATCTGACAGTTCAAAGTTAGGGAAAAACTTACAGTGACTTGATCATCTGTGCAAAATACAATCTTTATAGTATGTGAGAGTCTGTTTACTGTATGAAGGATACAATCGATGATGCATCCTCCCTGGATGTTTCCGTTCTGGGAAAAGTGGAGCTGTATGAACTTCCCAAAACGACTGGAGTTATTGTTGTACACTGTCTTAGCGTTCCCAAAGGCTTCCATGATGGGACTACAGAAAGAATAAAGACAATCAAGCAAAGCTATTACTCTCAAATTTATCAAAGAAGCCCTTAAAATGTATCCAGTGACCACACATTGCAGTGACGGTGATGCAGATCCAGATTCATTTAAAAATGCCTGAAGCTGATTTAGGTTAACTTCACTGCCAATGTCACAAGCACTGTTTGGAGAGTTTGAACTGACTTTTAAAAGTAAGCTCATAACAATTTTTTTAATCTTACCATGTAAATAATTTTAAATTAAAAATCAAATAACCCAAACATTAAAATAATTACTTGCACCTGGGGAGATGCATTTATACAGTACCTGCTCTGGACGAGGGCCTGCTCCACCCTGGTTGTCCTCTCTGAAGGAGGAGTACCTGCTGAGTTTTGACTCATCACTGAAAGAAACTTCAGCAGCAGCTTGGTGCTCTCTGTCTTTCCAGCACCGCTCTCTCCACTTAGCATGCAAAAAAAACAAAACAAACAAAAAAAAAAACAAAGAAGAAGATACATAAACGGATCTGTTTGGATCTCTCCACACATCCATTTTCTTAACTGCGTATCCAGTTCAGGGTCGCTGGAGCCGAACCCAGCTATCACAGAGCGAGTAGAAGGACAGGGCTAACTCAGAGTGACAGGTAACAGTTCACACTCACATGCACGGACACTTTAGAGCCTGTTAAGACTTAAGATTTATAGTGCAGCCAATAATTTTGCAGGTCTCATTCTCACCTGATGAGAACACACTGGCTGTCGTGTCTCTTCCACAGGCAGCGGTAGCACTCATTGGCCACAGCAAAGATATGAGGAGGCAGCTCCCCCATGTGATGTTTGCTGTACAAGTCGACAGCAGCGCCATCGTACAGGCCTGCTATCTGCTTATAGGGATTTACTGCTGCCAGAATTGAACCTATGTTGGTCTGAGAGCAGATAGATAAAGGAGATAAAAGAAAAGAAATAAAGTCAGAGGATAACACAGGTGGTATCAAAGAACACACCGAAATGTATAATTCGCTAATCGCTTTGCCATTCATTGAGCTCTGCAGTACAGTTAGTGAATGCTCCTGCTTCAATGGATTCACTCGGTACCTTCCTCTGACACAAAATCTGCATTCAGCAATATTATTAAACTACTGCCTATGGCCTAGTTTGCTGTAAAGATGATAATATTTTAGGATCCACTGCTTCTGCTCGGGTAATGCGCTTTGGGAAAAAAGTCCCACACACGCAAAAGTGTGTTTGTGGGTCATCCTTCCACACAGTGATACTATTCTCCAATGCCATGAAGCCAGGCTTGGCGAATGCTCCGAGATGAGTTCAGGAGATAGGATTTCCGAAGGCATAGTTAACGTGGGTCTGTGGGGAGTGATTATTTTAATAATACCTGGATAATATTTCCGTGGAAGCCCAGAGCTTTACTTTGAAAGCAATCCTGGGGGCGCGAGAGTAGGTGAAACAAGGATAATAGAAATCCTGTTCTGAATACATGCACATTATTCCAGAGTTTATATGTATTGTGAGTATTATTTAATATTATTAAGCATCACCCTGCCCTCAGTCCTCTTTGTTTGTCCCTGTATAACTTTCTGACCATTTTCTAGTATATGAATATTTCCTCCCCTATTTGAGACTTATCTATCCCCAGAAAAATTGACTCACCAACCTCAAGTCAGGACTCTACTGGTACACGCTAATGTGCTCACCAATGAACACTTACATAGATGTTGTCTTTCTGATAGCGTAGAAGGAGATTGTGCATGATTGCCGCTTCATGCAGCTCTGCCAGTGTGGACATGTCTTCTACTCCATGGATGCTGCTGGGGTGCATCGGGTACACCATCTCCCTGTTCAGCTCCTCTTTTTGTAGGCAGATTACCTATAACAGCAAAAAGCACATGTACACAGACATATATGTTAATATAAGGTATTGTCAGGGTTTATATGAAGAATGTAGAATTAAGTTGCCCCATTTTGTCTCTGCACAAGAAAAGGAGAGTAAACCACATAGAAACTGGGGTCCTTTTTTATTTTTAGTAACTGATAATTTAGTAGCATGAACTTTTTTATTTTATTTCTGAAGTAGAGAATACCAATAAAGTTTAAAAACCATTGTAAAACTTTAGCAGCATAATAGATTATCTCATGTTTACTTATGCTATCTCTAATCATGGCTAACAAAGGCAGCAAACAGCCAGCTACATCGGGGTTTGAACAAGTTATGTCCGGGTCACCTTTAAGATGTTAATCAAACTCCTGACAGAACATCAGTCTTCCGCTGCATGCTTTGGTGACAGGTAGATCAGAAATATCACTGAGGTAAAATAAGATAGACTGAATCCCTGATATGTGCCTGTCTGTGCCTGCTGCCAGCATACCAGGCAGGCAGAGCGCCCTCATGCCCAGACGGCAATTTCATGACCTCTCTCTGGGTGAAAAATTAAGGGATGGATAAGATCTAACGGCATTTATATAATGGAAGTGAAAGAATGAGAGTGAATAAGGTTCTTGCAGCCATCTTTGTCTATCAGAACTCTAATGCACAAGATAAGAGAGCAGAGGGACCGCAACAATGTCAGTCACCTGATGGGAAGCAATGTCCAGATCAATACTGATGGATAAGAGGCTGTGGCATCCCACTGCACTACTGCTGCTCGCCTGGCATGTTCATATGTGTCCCAGCTGGGAAGAGACACTGTGTCTCAGAGAAATGCTGAGTGAGCACAGGCTGGCTGCTGAGGCTGCTAATAGACTGTAATTGAACATTTGAGGCTCTGTTGATTCTTTGAAAGCAGATCTAATGAACATGAAGTAGGACTATATCAAATCTTTCCTTTAATGGAGCATGTAACGTTAGTAGCATTAGTAGCTAAGTTTTTGTTCTTGTAGATGACAGAAGTGGCATCTGGAGTAGCCCCTCCGTTTTAAAGTTTGATGTGTTGTGCACTCATAGATGTTATTGTTCATACCTTGATTGTAATGACTGGTTATTTGAGTTCCTGTTGCCTTCCTGTCAGCTCAAAGCAGACCGAGAACATTGTCTGTAAACCCTAGAGATCGTTGTGTATGAAAATCAAATCTGACACCAGCATCAATTCCACACTGAAAGTCACTTAAATCACCTTTCTTCCTTATTCTGATGTTTGTTTTTAACTTCAGCAGGCCGTCTCGACTAAGTCTACATGTCCAGATGCACCGACCTGCAGCCACCGGATTAGTTGATTAGATATTTGCATTACTGAGCAGTTGTACTTCATAAATTGGCCAGTGAGTGCAAAATTTGTAAAACTTTTTCCAAGATGGCATACGTTAGAGTCTGAATCTCTTATATAATCATGTGTGCAGTTAGTAAATCTTTAAAAAAAAAAATTAGACAAGGCCTTTTATAGTAAGTGAAACGAGTCTCACCGAGTAGCCTTGTACTTTTCAGCTTTAGAAAAATAATAGAATGGGTGTATGCTGAGATAAAAATCACAACAACAATGCAGTCATCAATGTTTCTGTGGTTTATACATCAGTAAAGACCTTTGAGAAAAAGCAGTTTGTGCAATGATGTCATTCAGCGAGCAGAAGTTTGCAGATTTTCAGCCAGCTGTCCTTCAACATTTGGCTTTAACCCCACCCTCTCCTTTGGCAAATTGGTGCAGATTTACTATGGGGCCTGAGTGACTAATAAATCAGACAGACTTTTCACTTTGAGTACATCCACAGTCAGCATTAGCATTTACACCAGTCACTTAAAGGAAGCCATTTTTAAACATCCAGGCTCTTATGGATTTCTTTGGTTTCTTTTTTTTTTTTTTAAGCTAATTACTGAGACTGCTAAACAAACACGTGATTTGAAAAGCATTTCTGTTGACACTGATGATAAACCGCAGATATCTCTAATAACACTGACTGCTCATGTTCCAAGCAGCTTCAAGGTGGCGGGGAGCAAAGTATAACACAGGGAGATAATTTACCTGTTCACATTTTTGTGTGTGTCGGGACAGATAGTAGGCGTTTGTCTCCGCATCACATTTTCACCTAATTTCTGATCTTCTCTAAATAACTTGGAGCTCAGATTTCACAGACCGAGCTGCAGGGACTTTTTCCTTCCCGAAACATCACAGATGCCCAGGGGAAAGCGAGCTGAAGTTTTTGGCATCAAAAGGTTTCACATTCCTCTGTTTTGCCCCACTGTGGTCTTGGTTTCATTGTTGGTTGCTTTTCTGTGAGAGAGGTTTGATCTTTCTCCTAATAGCCACAGCTCATCAATATTTATCGTTATTAATTTGTTTTCAAATGATTTATTGACTGCACAAGTTCCTCTTAGGGAAAAAATAAGAGACACCTGAGATGCATGGATTGCTTGCTATTTCTATTTTCATCCTTTTAGCCAAACCAAACAAAATCACACCTTGAATTTATTGTTAAATTTGACCATTTAACATTTTTAAGTCATATCGTTTCAGATGAGACATCCCGGAGGCAATTATCACAACGCCCGCTCCACAAAGGGGGCAGCGCCACCGCTGTTAATGATTGGAGTGGTGTAATGATGGAAACTATTTCATGCCACTTACAACGACATGTGATTCATGATTGATTAGCAAAGCTGTCTGCGGTGCAAATTGATCTTCTACAAATGGAGGCTGGTGCATGCACAAGAGAGCTATGCTGCTGGCCACACGAGCAGCACACAAAGCAGAAAATGCAAAAAGCAAAAAGCCCCAGAGTTCATTTGTTTCATTTAGTTTTTCTCTAATTTAGTTGTAAGTCAATGGACAGACATGCATAACATATATTTGACATCATTTTCAAAGATTTAACAGATTAGGATTCAGCATGGACACATAACTCTACAGGTCATGTGTGTTCTGCATATACAGGTGTTTTGGGTTTCCTTGAACTTAAAGTTATAACCCTGTTTTATGCAAAACTGGAGTAATATCACCAGTTTGAATAAATCATCATTACTCTGGAGAATTTACTCCAGTTTTGTGCAAATCTGGAGATATGGGATGGGATCCTCCTCCTCCCCTCCCCTTAAGCGACCTGTCAATATGTCAAGATAGCAATAAAGGCATAATGCATCATCAACATACATTATGATTTTATTGCATTACACAGAATAGCTACACTGTTGTGCCTTACGTGACACATAAATTAAACAAGATATCTTAGAAGATAAGATAACAAGAAAATTATTTTGTTGAAGGCCAAGCTGTAAAGAAACGAACATAAAAATTTTTTAATGAAAAGCGTAACCCACAAAAATGTGGCATTATGTGTGCATGAAATACAAATAAAAGAAAATGAATAAAATCAGACACTCATCAGGTTGAACAGATGACCCGTGTCCCGAAACGTCACGCCAGTGGCACAGACTGAAGTTGGCCGCAGGCCATTGCCTCCATGTTATTCCTCCTGCACTCTATCAATGCTTTCTTAATTAAACAATAAATAAATCTAAACTAAAAATGATTATATAAAAAGAAAATCAATGGATAGTCACATTCATTGTGCCCAGGTGTACCCTGGCTGTCGCTCTGGGGTGGCTGGGATAGGCTAAAGCAGTACGGGTTTATTTCAATCTTTAGAGAGAAATTCATATTAACATAAATTAAAATGATACAAAAATTACACAGACTAAAGAAAGCAACAGAAAATAACTGAGTTTTAAAATTGTTTTGCTGCTGTATTGCTCTTCCCTTTTGTTTCCTCTTCCTTGAAACCACACCCTGCTGCTGCGCTTTGTCCAAGCAACTCTACTTAATATTCACATATAGGTGGAGTCAGGCCCTGTGCCTCACAGCAGTTATGCTTTAATGTCAGCTGTATTCAGGCCTTTACTGGGGCACATGGACATACACAAAATCACAAGCTTCTGGATACAAACACAGTCTTGTTTGTTGCCATTTTGCCTCCCTCCGTTTTCCTTTCCCCCTTTTTTAAACTCTGTCTGAGTCGCTCTGTCTTACAGTGAATCCATCTGCTGCAGGGGGATCCCGCCCAGACCCAAGAGAAGAGAGGCGGTGAAGGAAGGGGGGGGGTGAAAAAATGAAAAGAAATAACAGAGAGAGATTTTTTACAGCTCAAAAATCAGAAAAAGTATCCACGCAAATCCAAATCCTCAAAAACCATTTTGTTTATCACACAAACAGATGCTAACAATAATGTTTGCGTTATTACTACCAGCTTACTCGTGAATGTGCATCAGTCACATAGAGGCTCGCATAATGGCTCCATTGACTAATTATTCAGAAAAGGCTGAAGGGCCATCAATGACCCATTTTAAACTGCAGACAGTATGTCTACAGGATCTGGACAACTTCAGGATTCACACAGTAAAATTCTTCATGTCATGAATCAACTCAGAACAGAGGCTAGTTTATTAGGTAGCCTCCTTAAGACCAGTCACCATCAACTGAGGCTTTTAAAAAGCAACTGTTTTCACTTCTTATTAATAAAAATGCCTTTTATTTTCTCAGTTAGTCAATACAAGCCACATTTCGTACTGTATGTGTAAAATGATTCATTGGTGGTCGTACACTAACACTGGTCAAGTGGGACAACAATGACAGCCCAGCAGCAGGTATTCGGCTCAGGTGGCCGATCCTCTTTCTGCTTTTCTTTACGTGTAGACTCCTCTGGGGATAACTCACACACCGTTAATCCAGCTTGTGCCATCTGGCCACAAACACACACGGACACACAGATGGATGGATGCACTCAAACACACAAAGACATTCACTCGGCTATATTTTACCCGTCCGGCCAGGACTATGGCAGTGATGAATGCTGATATGATGGCTAATATGACAAGGGCCAGGTCAGCCTGGCCGTGTGGGTAAAGAAACTCTGGTGGTGCTCTATGGAGATAAGCTGGGCATTCAGGCAGGGAGCAATGGATAATGGTATATCCCACCCCCCGAGTGGAAAATGCTGCCACAATGCATTTAACAAACACCCTCTGATATGGTAGGAAACAGACACGGGCAGGCTGGCAGACAACACATATACACAGACACAATACCCGGGGCTTGATATAGAAGCTTAATTAAATAAGAGATAGAGACTGGATCAGTAAGTGCCTATAAACCTCAGAAGATACTGTACGTCATCCAGGAACGGGGGATGGCATCAGGTCAGCTAGGAATCCTGAAGGTGGAGACGGTCTGTTTCCCAGTCTCACATTCCTGGCATTTCTGTTACAGCTTTGGAAACAGAGGAGAGACACAAAAGTCTGGCTCGATAAGCAGAATCCACCGCTCACAAGTCTAGATCATATGAGACCATCTTCAGGCCACCATCAACGCAGTGGTCCCACTACAAGTCACAAAAAAATGGAGCGCCACATCAACCTAATGCTATTTTTTAACTCCCACTGAGGGTGGTGGAATATTTTGGGAGTAGCACTCCACTTCATTCTCCAGTCATATTCCATTACCCAGAGTCATCCTTGCCCTTTGGACAGCGCATGGTTCATTGCATCCCTTCCACACACCACAGAAACACCACAGAAGATGCTACGACGGCCCAAGGATGAGTAAATGGGCCACGTATACATGTTTCAATCAGCCTGGCATGTACTAATGACAGGAAATAAGCAGGGAAATTTATATATATAGAGAGAGAGATTATTGATTGTGCAGTTATGGTTCACTGTCTGAGGTCAAAGAACACCAGCACTGAAGAAACTAAAGTGTTTAGTTGCCTCTATTGCTTCCTGAATGGCAGAATGGAAAAAACTTGTTGGTTGTGGTAGAGTTGTTGGCAATGAACGTTCACTAGGATCTAAGGCGCCAGCACTCTGTGGAAACCACACTGTGTGACATAGATCTAATAAACCTGAGGAGGATATCAAGTTCAATGCATGTAGACTATACGAGAACCAACACACACCACTGCTAAGTCCTCCACTGCTCTTTACTCTTTCTGAACTATATCTGTGATACAGTCACGATTATAACAGAGAATAATCATTCAACAAGTTTCTGCTGTTTCTTTTTTCTTTAAAACTTTTTTTTGTCAACTTGATCACATTATTTCATGGGATATTTCTATTGGTGGGTTAGCAGATGCAGGTCTTAGCAGCAGTTGCCTAAAGTCAGCTAATTTGTTTGTTCCAGGCTCTCTCTCTGAGAGTCCATTAAAAGTCCTGAACTCACAGATACAATTTATGGACAAGTACAAGGACACCTACACACTACACCCGTAGGAGTTGCTCAGCCATTGAAACCCATGCCATGAAGCTCCCTGTGCACATTTTTCATACTGAGGATGTGGTCTGTATCTCTGCAGCTGACTCAGCAGAGCACCTCAGCACTCGATGCTCCACTCTGTAACTTTATGTGGTCTGCCACCTCGTAGTGGGTCATTGTTGCACCTGTCTGGGCCCACCACCATTATGTCACTTGCAGACTTAATGATGGTGTTAGAAAGTGAACAGGTAACCTAACAGACTGGGATGAACTGGTCTGAAACTCCAGTCTCCGTGTGCAAAGGGAGATGGGGATACCAAAGTCCTAAAGCTATGAATGCAGCTTGGAAGGTATGATAGAGGGTCATGAGAGAGAAGTGATGAACAGTGAACAGTGATATGTTGTTGCTGTGTTGTGTTGACAGCATCCTTTGTATACCTGCTGTTGTGTTATAGACTAGTGTTGCTCTAATGTTGAAGGTGAAGTAAAAATGACCTAGAGCCAACAGCTTGAAACATTTTGCGATTATGGGGATGCCATCGAATGCCATGGCTAACTGTCTAGTATAAACACAAAGCAAACAGCACAAGCTCACCAAGTTATTATTGGTTTGCATGGTAACGTTAATAATGACAGTGTGGATGTTACCACGATCGACACTTATTCTGTAATACAGGTGCACCTGGTCTGCTCATTTACCTTATTTACCTTCATCCTTGGTGGAAAAGAAGATTACAGAGTGCCAACATACCATAATCCCATTTGAGAAGGAGACCCATTAGCACCAGATATGTATTAGCCTCTCATATTAACAAACATATATTTATAAATCTAAGAGTCATGCAACAATTGGCATTTACCGCACTTGGTATCATGTTTCATATATATCATTTAATTTGACGCAGGCAAGCCAATGTACAAAGGGGTACTCTTTTAGATAAAAAACAGTGGATCCAGTGGAAATGGGCAATCGACAAAAACTACAGAGCTACACAAAGTTTTAGTGATAATAAAGCAAGTACTCCTTTAACCAGTTAATGCATGAGAATAAAAACACGCAGCTCCCTTACAATTCAGCAACCTACACTCTACTTTATATGTCACAGTTTTTTAGAGAGACTCCTCTAAAGGCAAAGCGCATATAAGTCTAGATATATCCTGCAAGATAAAATAGCTTTCTTTTGATCTACAGTCTTTGACTCACAAAGACTTGAATGAGAAATTATTTTTGACCTTCCACCTCTGTGTATGTGTGTGTGTGTCTGCTTCCCTGTGTCTGTTTCTCTCTCTGCCTCTGTAACAGGATTTCCTCCAGACACAAAGACCACCAAGCACTGCCAAACAGATAAGCTGAGGCCAGTTGAATTGCTGGACTCCATTCCTGTCATTCTTACTTTATTACAAAAGGTGTTGATCCTGTTGCAGAGCCCTCAGATGAAACACATATGTGCAAACAATTAGGTCTCCCACATATACACAATGGGAAACCTCCCATTTTACTTTATACGACCCTGGCCGCGTTAACAGAAATCAAGGTGAGATTTTAAATGGACACAATCAGTTATGGACAGTTAAATACTCTCCGAGTGCCTCATTGCCTCTGCTTTGTTCGTTTTAAAAGGGAATAATGTTGGTTTAAGCGTAAACTTGCAAACAAAAAGTCTAAATCTTTAGACCAACTATAAAAGACTTCATGTTCCGATACTGCCAAGGTGACAGTTTGGGACCGTCTACGGGCGAAACGGGGGAAAAAAAAAGTATTCTTACCTTCCCATAGTCGGTGGTGAGGATGAGGGTTGAATCATCACAAGAGCTGACAGTAGAGGGGCGGAGCTGCTCTTTGTGTCTCAGCCACACTCGGGCCCCCTGCAACACAATAGCCAGCACAACAACCTTAACATCTGGACACTGGGCTCGTATTGGAGTCATGTGCTTTACACAAAGGTCTTGAACATTTGCATTACAGATACTAAGTATTCCACTAATGTTCTTATTGTTCATGTTGCCAGAAACAAAGGAAGGCAAAGATCACCCCCACCCCCAGCCCTTTTATTTTTTTTTTTAAATAAAAGGGCTGGGTGAGCAAGAGCAGAGAAATTCTCTAAAAGTAAGAATTATCCTCTCTGCTTTTCTTTTCTCTGTCTTTTTCCACTCTCCCCAAAATTGCTTACTATTATGTGCCACATACTGTAGCCACTGCTTCACCAACATTGAATAGGCACAGTTACTCTCTTATTAAACTATGATTAGAAGAGAAGTTGTCGTTCACCAGACCTGCATGATGAGGGCGTGCCAAAGAGTCAATCCACCACCACTGTCAAAAAGGCTTTCAGCGTGCCTGGTCTTCCCTCCATAAAGGAAAAGACTATGGCCCCAAGTGAGCATTTACAATTTTAGCATATCAACCAATGCAAATGTCCATCATCCTTCCTTTGTTTTCTATATTTCAGTTGGGCAAATTGCAGCACACTTCTAGCCATTATCAGATGCAGCTTCCACACAGACACTAATATCTGATCCCAGCAGCCCGGTTTCCAGTGTTTGCGTATCCGTACGGAGTCACTGACCTTCCCAGACATGTTTGTTAGCATGTCTGTAACCAGGAGCAATAACAGGAATCTTAGGCTGATTGCTCAGGCAAACTGTCATTTCCTTACAGCATTTGCCACTTTAGCACCGGCGGATACATTTATAGATTTGGCCTTGTTTGAATGACTGTACTGAATGAAAACAAACAGTCGCCTGTCTGACCTTAGTGAATAAATAGTAAAACTCTTTTTCCATGACTAAATACACATTTGTCTGACAGTAAACAGAAGTATGTAGTTTTGCAGAGAGACAGATGATACCACCTTCATGTCTCTTTGCTTACAATAATCCAGATCTCAAAGAAAATTTCTCATTTAGCATTTTAGTTGATGACAACTAGGATGTAGATTTTAATGAATTTTAACTCAAAAAGTTACAACCTCTTGTAAAAAGCTCGTCTTTAACAGCTGACCACGGTTAATCATCACAAGTGCCACCGATACGGCGGCCAGAGAAGCAACGAGCATCTGCGAATAAAGCGTGCGACCAACAGAGGATCAAAGTGAAGAGATCAATATGCATGGATTCCACTAAGAAACCTTAGACAAGGTCACCACTTCCAGACATCAATCCTCATTAACTATTAACTACAGGCTGCCACGTGTGCGCACACTTTCGTCCACGAAGCACAAATGTGTTTGCCACAAGACCGACATGCTTCTGTTTGATCCACTATCCATTTACATGCTGAAACACAGAGACAATAAAAAAAATCTAATAAATGAAGTCCCTTAGCAGCTTATGTGATGACTGATTGCTGAAGTTTTTTTTAATGAGACTTTCTTAGATTTGTCTAAGAAAGTCAATCTAAAAAACAACAACAACAACAAAAACCACACTTCCATCATCGCAGATTTTTTTTTTCTCTTTTAGTCAGCTAATGGAGCACATCTAAATGTGGCTCTCAAACCACGGGGGACAGGAGTGAGTGGAACAAAAGAGGGTCGTGTAAATTAGGAGGAGGAGGCAGAGGGGAAGAGAGAAGGGAAAGAGGAAGGGTGCGAGCAGCTCTTAATGCCCTGCCTCCTATTGTGTGGAATAAAGAGGCAGACAAACAGAAACATCAGGACAGAAATATAACAGAGGTATCCTGCAACACGTGGCCACCCATTAACAGAGACCACCGGTGACATTCACACCAGTTTTTGCCTGGTACCAGCCTGGCATGCATTGCCTATTCTGGGAAAAGCTGATTCACGTGAGTTTGCTGAAGTGCAGCGATTACAAGTTTTTACTCTATAGATTTCAAATATCAGCCTCAGTTACATAACCGGAATTCAGCAGAATATTGCTAGTCCTCTTCGTCTTATAGGGGTTTTTCCTTTTCTCGTGTCACGACTTGACATTAACAGTAAGGCTGACAAAAGAGCCGAAAGTATTTTGTAACAAACAGATTACATGAGATATACAGCAGAATAAGACAGAGGGCAAGCCATGACAAGGAGAGGACTGTGATGGCTCATAAGATGGCAAATTTCCACCCCCATTCCAGTATGCCCTCAATAAAGAAGTTTCAGTACTGCAAAAAGTGAGGGAAAGTTTTGAGTGGCTCAGCAGCTGAGTCAGTCTCAGAGGTTTTTTCCACTCACATGAACAAGGACCCACTGCATACCAGAAGCATGCCCACCACACGTAGTTCTTCAAATTAAAAGTAATTAGGAATTCGCATAAAAAATTGTGACTGTATATGGTAAACCAAGCATCAGTGACAGAGTGGCCCATAAAGATGCTAATAACAGCTCAGCCTGCTGCACCAGCATCTGTGAAGAGTGACTCGCACTCTGGATAATTCTCTCCCAGACACTATAATCAAAAAAAAAAAACAACCCAACAACATCCTGCGCTGCACTACTGTATGTTGACTATTCAATCATTAAGTCATTTAAGTTGTTTTGTGTATTTACTATAGACAAAAAAATAATACTAATCATAAAGGAAGTTGACTTAATAATAAAAGGTAACACCTGCACCATTCATATTGGTTGCAACTTGCAACCTTAACTCTTTCCCCCATAAAGATGACATCTGTTGATCAGTTCTGACACCTCAGTATATGTCAGGAAACATGTGGTTTGACGATTATTTAAATAGGTTCTGGGTTTTTCCAAGGATGACCCTAGTAAGCTGTATAGGTAGAGATCCCCTTCGCTTATTTTATTCTAGAAGCAGGCCTGAGTAGGCCCGAGTAGACGTTAGCTTGTTTTGCTTTTTAAAACAACATTTTTATTTTTTAGCCTTTCTAGGAAAGTTAAATATGTCCAAAATGTCTATTATGTGATGTGAGGAGCCATCAATAAGCCACCAGCTGCAGAAAACTGTAGAATTATATTAAATATATGCAAAATTGAATAAATAAGGTTGCCTGTGATATACATTGGACACTACTGGACACTGGTCTGCATTTTTGTATGTGGGTATCTAGCCCGAGGGTATGAAGTCAAGATGAATTGTCTCAGAAGCAGCAACAGATGGTCTAAACAAAACTCCTCCCCCTTGTCCTCTCCATCTTTAGAAGCTCTCTCACTAAGTCAGGAGAAAGACAATCACCTCTGACTGAGGGCTCAGCAGCTAACCAGGCAGAAATATCCCAAACAAAGACCAGCTGGGACACAAAGGAGCACGGGTAGCGGCTCGTGTTAAGTCCAACAGACCTGGGTTACCTCCTGCAGCACAGCTTCCCATTCCAAGCCAGACAAACAAAGTTACATCTTTATTTGTAATCATGGGAAAGTACAGTGTGCATTTGAAAATGAAGCCCAGTTGCAAGTGGGATTAATTGCGCAGAGTCAGTTAGCAGCACTCCTCTGCTTCTGGTAACCAGATGTTTTATTACCCCCATTAAAAAGCAAAGCAGAAATGCTGCCCGGCTCAAACTAATTTCAAATTCTTAATACTGCATGTCACTGAGCATGTGTAGCACTGCTGAGGCAGAACCAGCTGACAACAGTAATCTGACTCCGCCAAAACAGGCTGCACGCCAACCTCCCATCATGCCTTCTGACACAGAGACCACTCAGGCTGAATGATGTGATCCTGGAGTTGGAGGCTTACGTTTCAGCAGCTTGTATAAAGACATCCAACTCAAGGATTTGCTAATGAATGTCCCTTAAATATTTAAGGTCATACACAGTACAAGGTGCCACGGCTCTTTCTTTGCCGTCTGGCGTGTATCAGGTGATCTTATCAGCGAGAATAAGAGAAAGCAAATTAACTCAGCCCGACTTGGACTCGGCTGAACAATTAGTTATGATAAGCTACTTTCTTGGATCATAAAGTGGTTTTGGGGAGTGGTGAATGAACGCCTGCCCAGCGAGCAGCTCTGAAGGGCTGCTGTTGCTGCAGGTAGGACCAGTGCCCGAGAACCTCCAGCTGGGTTCCTGACAAGCATATCAGTTGTTGTTGTGCTCACATGTGAAGGAGGATAAAGCAGTGGAATATGTGCAGTAGCAACATATTTAACTGAAAGGAACTCCAGTTGTTTCCTTCAACTTTCAAAGAATTAACGTGGTGATTAACGTTAATAACAATGTGGTTTGCGGTCACGCTTGTTTAAAATCAACACAAAACTCGAGGCTCTCGATGAATCTCATTTAGATTTCTCTCCATCGTTTAATGGGTGTAGTAAAGCACTGCATTTACACCTCAGAGATTAAGACTGCATTAGCATAACAAACAGAGTCATAAAGTAGCGTCACTTCCACCGTGCAGACAGATGTGCAGTCCAGAGCATTGACTGGATCTGTAGCATTTAGTAAGGTCAAGCACCAAATCGGTATTTGCGTGCACCTTCACAGACACAAGTGCAAAGTGTGTTCAACAGAAAATATGTTATTAGCTAAAATATCATCATTTCTGTTGGAATCATTGGAATGTGTTTTTCATAAAAGATTATTTTCTTTCTTCTTTTTTTTTTTTTCTTTCAGAACTAAAAGTGAGCATTTTTGGATGAGTGGGTTGGTGTGCTAAGATATCAGCTGAAACACAGATGTTTATAACCATTAATATTAAAACCATTACAAAAAAATATATTTTTTTAAAACAGCACATCACTTTGTGGCCATCACTTGTGAACAGCTTCACTCAAAGGGAGTTAATTTAAGGGCTTTCCAGCAGCGGTTGTTGTGGAAAGGAAAAATCCTCGGTTGCACAGATTTTCCAAGGATTCGTGTTTCGGCACATGCCTTTTATGTCTTCTTCTTTCTTTGTTACCTCGTTGCCACTACGCTGTCTGCCTGCTGCACACGTTACAGTCTACGACCCCCAGCCAGCATGGGGTGAGGGCAGGGTGGGGAGAAACCGACCGAGGGGAGAAATCAGATGATTAAAAGCAACCTCTAGCATCTGTGCTAGAAGACGTATGAATTAATGATGGCGACAGCAGCTGATCAGAAATTAGCTAATGGAGGAGGAGGAGTCCCCTGGGGAACAGGGCTTTCCCAGTTTGTGATGATGTGGGGTGGGGGGCGTTGGGTCGCTGGTTGTTCTTGAATCCGAAGAACAGCCTGAACCCTAAACAGAAGAAGCTTTAGAGTGAGGAAACTGTTCTTGTTTACTGAGAATGACTGTTTGAAAAGCATCCGTAGCTAAATGGAAATCAAACAATGTTCTGTTATCACTGTCATACAAGCCATTATCATTATCACACTTAATGGAATTGAAAGAGATGAGTTATTAATCTAACAAATATGCACAAGTCTGTGTGCACAAGCAGGATTAAGTGAGTGTGTCTTTTTTGTGTCCAAGTGTGTTTGGTAGTGCATTTATCTGTCAGTCAGCAGATACACGGTGTCTGCAAAGGAGGGGAAGGGGTGTTCGAGGGCACCACCCTGTCATCATCTGACGCCATTAATCTGTTGTGTTGCTAATCAGTGTATTGAGGAGAATTTGCATAACAAATTGTGTCTTCGGGAGCGAAAGTGAAAGAAGAGGAACACTTGAATCTCTGCCACATACTCCAGGCACAGTGTCGTGTTTTACCTCCTTATCCTATGCGAACATATTTTCACTCCACTGCTGATCAAAGTGTGCGCCCTGACCCTGGGCGCACACAGTAGAATAGGTTACAGGACGAGGCAAATAGACAACAAATGATTTGATTACTAAAGGTTTGATTGGATTACCAGCAAAGCTTGATGACTTGGAATATCTACAGAGCCACACGTCAGCACCTCTTCTGTCTGGCATCTGCATACCTCTGTTATTCGTCTGATAGTTATGGGGTCACACAGCAGGAATCCCAGACGTACTCGAGGAATGCTGCTCAGTCAGGACAGCAAGTTAGGGTGTGTGTTTGAGAGTGTGGGGCACGGTAAGTGAAGTGGTAGCTACAAAGCAGCCCGGCTACTCTTACACTGCCTTTGACCTTGTAGTTCATGCTGTCCACACTGATTATTAGAAACTCTCCTATCTTCAGCATTTTTGAGTGTCTCATACTTCTGATGCTATTTATGGTTCAATGAAATGACAAAAAAAAAAATGCCACTATGGCAATGATAAGCTTGTATCTCTGTTAGGACACTGTAAACAAATAAAATAAATACAGTGTTAATCTCTGTCACAGGCAAATTTATTTACATGTTCTGAGTCTAAAAACCTGCAAGGATATTGTTTCACTTTTAAAAGTGGTGCAGAAACGGTACCACCTCCATCATCAGTGTAACGGATTGTGAAAAGCTGAAATACTTCTGCAGCATTATCCTTAAAACAAACATTACCCATCTAGCAGGAGCTGACAATGTGATAGCAACAAAACAAAATACTAAAGTGCCTTCAACATCCACGTTCTGAGTTTACAACTCGTAACGGCAATTCACTTCAGAATTGTCACTAGTGACGTACAACCGTTCTCTGTACTTTTCTTCTTGGAATATGCCCTTAAACTTTTATTTTAACTGCATATCATGCTTACAAAGTGCATTTTACTTTTACCAGTACACGCCCATGCTATGGTATTATCTGGTCTGTGATTTTCGTCAGCTGCTAGGTGATTGCTAGGCAGCATGATGACAACACAACACATCATGCATAATTCAAGTTTAGTGGATATAAATTAGATGCTACTGTCATGATGCAATGCTATTAGGAGGTGCATAAACGCTACAAATGGGTCAATTTAACCTGATGGTAAGTGGTTACTAAGCAACATGATGGCGTCATAATATAGATAAGAACCTTCAGGGAGCTAAGATGTACCTGCGTGCCTGTCTTGGTTGCTCAGCTCCTGATGGTCTAGAAGGAATTTGCGGGCAAACAAGCAGACAGAGATTTTGTGTGTTATACTCAGATGTATAATTTATAACAGGAGGGAGGGAGGGAGGGAGGGAGGACTGGAGGTCTGGATAAAGAAGCTTTGGCCAAAACCATTAGATCCACTGGACTTATGAATGAGGTCGTGCAGCATTTCGACAGCACACAGACTGATTCCAATCAGAAATCCCATAAACAATACTGAGTGAAACTGCTCAAACATCTCCTTGGATTGGGAATGTAGCGAGTGTTTCTTATACAAAGCGTGAGAGGGATGAAGTTTGTTTAGCAGTGCGTTCAAGTGGCAGAGATAAGCACACAGAGAATCCTAAAAACACGGGACATTCCTCCTCATGTTAGTCTCAGCTTCTCAGCGTATCATCCTACAAACAGCCCCGGGCCTCTAACCACACACACACACACACACACACACACACACACACACACACACACACACACACACACACACACACACACACACACACACACACACACACTTGAAACTAATAAAACACACTGAGAGTGGATGGGAAAGCTAACATGTCATGACTGTGGATTGTACCATGCTGTGCTGTTTTCTCCAGTCAGGCTCTTCACACCACGGCAGGCTAGGCTCATGCAGAGTGGGATGTGTACTCGAACTCTACAGGGTGCTCACCCTTGTAATTAGTCGTGGAATTACAGCTACAGCATTAATCTCTTCCCGAGAATCAATAAATTTTACTGTTTTTAAACATTTCTTTCACCTCAGGCTATATTCACATATGGTAGTTGCAATGTGTTTAACCTAAACTCACAGGATGGTGTAGCTTAAAAACACGCATACTCCATCCCATAATAGGCTGACTCTGTGCAGCGTAATCATAGGGGACTAAAAAAGGAAAGTCAACATCTGGACTGGGAGCAGTAATCACAGGTTGGCTGTTATTAAGCTGCCAGACGAAACCTTGGAACTCAGAGGATTTAAGCGACACTCATTACCATCTCACTATGTCCATCAGGTCGGCCAGTCAAGGTGAAGGACAACAAACATTTTTTTTTCTTTTTTGCATGAGGGAAAGCAAACAATAGTCTTAAATTTTCTCTGTGTAAAAATCTCAAATCCTGCACACAAATCTGTTTTGTGTGCAGGATTTGAGTCGTCCACCTTTACCTCACGGAGACGTACTAAAAAATAATTGTGAGATATGAATGACAGAAAGGACTGCATTCCTGACACTTTAAACTAAACGCAGATACCACACCAGCAACATGAGCAGCCCAGGCACAGACATCCAGTCAGCATACAATATCAACAACCCATCATTCAGAAGAATTGCTGGTGACAGAAAGACGCCACTGAGATGTGAAAATAACAGTCTGGGACATTTTGGGAAATACATTTACATATATGACATCTTTCTGGAGGCTACACAAGAAAATCAATGCAACTAATAAACAGTAAGAATTTCTTTCTACCCATGCAAGATAGAACTGATACAGCTATACTTGTAGTCG
>VURO01000081.1:18294-71738 GCA_015108175.1 Pelvicachromis taeniatus | reverse complement strand
GTGTTATTTTTTTGGTGGGGGGGGGGGGGGGGGGATTTCAGAAGGACATTCCTAGCTGTGATTAATTTGACATAATAAGCCTCACTAACAGCTATTATTGGAGCTAAAGTCCAAGTATCAGGATGTCACAATATCACCACAAGCATTCCTCAGAGCATTCTCGCACCCCAAATGCATACCATACCTTCCCCGAGTTTGAGGAATGAGAGCCAACTCACTATTCCCATGCTCCCCCACACTGTCCATTTCCTGTTTGTTTATAGAGCCTTGTGTTTCACTACTCCCACAATCAGCAATTTAATTGCTTTAAGAAACCTGGATTATTGTTTTTTTCAATGATGGAAAAAAAAAAAAGAAAAACTACAGGGTTACATCAGTAATGAAATACAAACATAGCAGAGATATTTTGTCATGGTACAAGTATTTTTTTTATTGTTTGTTGTTTGTTTCTCAGGACCAGATTCTCTCAGATTCCAGAGTATTATGGTTTGTGAGCCTGTTACTGACTCACTGGTCATTCAGAGCCTGAGAAAACAGGCAAGGTACATTCCACTGCGTATCCTGACCTCCGGACTGATACAGAGGCTTCTCGGGAATTCTGCAACGCTGCCTCATTTTGTTCAGCTGTGCGTGAATCACAAGCAGCTCAGCACTTAGAAAGCCCCCTCGAAGGGTTGCATCACTAATCAGTGGGATTTGCCTTATATGTTCAGAACTGGTCATATTAGCAGTTGGTGTGCAGCAAGTAAGCAAAGTAACCAAACTTCATAACCATAAGCTTGAAGCTGCATTTAATAAAATATTTTAATCAGGAGTTGAAAATTGAAGACACTAAGCATGTAAAAGATCACCTAATAAAAGATCTTCAGGTTAGCTGGTAAACTATTGCAGTTAATTCAGTCTCAGGGCCCTGATCTCAAAAGACCAGAACCTTACCTCTTCTGTGTATTAGGACCTCAACGTAAAGAGGAGTTCAAAAGTTCAGTTTATCATGGATTACTCTTTATCTTTAAGAAGAGACAATAAAACCCACTGTGGTTACACTGTAACAAAGCAGAGGAGCTAAACAACCATAGTTTGATGTTTTGGTCTGCAGCCAGAGTAGTGGGCCTAATATTGACCCCTGTTGGACTCCATAGTTAAAAATAAGCTGGTATTTCCTACAACATCCCAAAAGGTTAATTTACACAAAGAGGTCCAACCCAATCTGAGACTATTCAAGAGATTAACATGGCATACTATATCTAATACTGTTCTCCGGTATTTCAATTCAGTTTTATTTATTTATTTTATCACAACAGTTGCCTCACGTCATTTTCTATTGTAAGGAACAGGTAACCAGTGGTTCGTTCTACAATTTTCTGTTAAATTGATCTATATTTCTTATTAATTTTCTATTTCTTATCTTAG
The DNA here is from genome assembly GCA_015108175.1 of Pelvicachromis taeniatus. NCBI lineage: Eukaryota > Metazoa > Chordata > Actinopteri > Cichliformes > Cichlidae > Pelvicachromis > Pelvicachromis taeniatus. The sequence goes on along the minus strand of VURO01000081.1, from coordinate 70,328 downwards.
AATTTTATACAGTTACTATACATGTATGCTGAAGTGTTTCCTCTTGCCTATATGCCACTGTGTTGTGATGTGAGAGGTCCAGGGGGTGAGAGGATGTTGATGATCTTAATGTACACAGCTGTATTTTGGTCTTGAGTTGATACATTATATAGGGGGAAAGGATATGAGGAAACACCTGCAAGGCAGGATAAACTGAAACATAAACCACACTAATAAACACAAAAGCAAAAATCTCGAAACTGAAAACTAAGAATATGTTACTTAGTTATTTAAACCATTCAGTTTTTACACCACGTCTCTTGATGAGATGTAAGATGTAAACAAAAAGAGTGGGATATGGCTTTGACCAGGGTCCATTCGTCTTCTATATGCTCAAGACATTACTTAATACAATTCAAAGTGTTACACAGATTACATTTCTCAAAAGCTAAACTGGCAAAAATATTTCCAAATATAGACCCAATGTGCAATAGATGTAAACAGACTCCAGCTACTTCCCTTCATGTGTTCTGGTCCTGTCCGAAAATTGCTCTTTCTGGTTGTCCTTTTTTGAAGTCATCTCTAAAGCCTATGCCTATAACATCTTGTCTTCCCCTTGGTGGCAATTTTTGGTTGTTTCTCTGTTGTAATTACTGCTGCTCCCCCTCCCCATTTACAGAGAGTTATTGCCTTTTCGTCATTATTAGCGAGACGCCTGATTTTAGTAAATGGAAGTTTCCTACTGCTCCATCACACCATCACTGGTTAAGGGATGTCATGCACAATGTCAAGCTGGAAAAAATCAGATGTACTGTCAACGGATCCATCAGCAAATTCCACACAACATGGGACCCTCTGATAGCATACATCAACAATCTACCTGGTCTGGATCTGGAACTTTGAATGTTTTTGTCTGTCCTAGAACAGTCCTGTAAAAACAAATAAGAGGTGCACTTTTTTTTTTTGCGTGCTCTGTCTTTTTGATTTATGGGGATTGGGGTTTTTTTTTGTGTGGTTATCTGTAAAATAATACGAATGTTCTGTGTGATAATTGGAAAACTACAAATAAAGTGTTAAAAAAAAGAAGAAGATGTAAACGAAATGATGATTGTAACTGAGAAATGGTTTTTAGTAAATGAGACAGTGGACACAAGGCCACACAGAGGAGCTGTGGCAAAGGATTTGACACCTGATGCTGTCAGTCTCACTTAAAATAATAATAGTACTAATTCTTAAAATAAGGCCAGGGATGGGCAAACTGTGCACTCATATAAATGACATTTTTGTTTTTGTTGCAATTTGTAAGAAAATGACTATCTGATACAAAATACTAATGGCGCCCCTCCCATAACTACAACTCAGTGACATGATTTATGTCCCCATCACATTAATTAATTAAATGCAAAAGACAAGATAACCCCAGTATCATTGCCATCTATAGTTCATGTAAAGCTGATAGAGTTCCTGACATCAGCTATTCCAAATAGACTGAAGGGGATTTTGTGGAGGTGTCATTTTGGGGGATGTGGGGATCTGAAGACACCTGCCTCCACCAGAAACAACAAAGAGGGTTTATTCTGGGGGTAGTGGGTAGTGACAGAGGGGATGGTTCAATCTAATTACAGACTCTGGGGAGATGACTTCATTGAGATGACGCCCAGCCCTAGAGCGAGTGAGTTTTTTCCCCCCCTGTATCTCCCATCACACCAGGGACAGGCCTGCCTAATAATTGTAGGGTAGTCTGGACTGCACCTTTAACTTGTACAGTAATTAAAAAGTGGACTCCACTGCACTGCAAGATGATCTTGTGAGTTAAACAGATTCATTGGTGTTTGTATTATTCTAAATACCATCTTTTAGGCTTACACTTGTGCTGCAGCACCTCAGTAATTGCTTTTACTCGCAGTGCATTAGTTTGCTGGGATTTTTTTTTTTTTTGCGGTTTGATTATCAATTTTCCACAAGCTCAGGGAGGGGGGGGTGCAAAGATGGGATGTTGACAGGCTTTCCTCAGGCACTACCATGCTCATAACCAAATTATAAGTCCATGCACGTTGTTCTTCCGCTCATTCCCAGGGAAATCGACAGCATCTGACACTGGGCTAATGAGCCACAGAGTCAGAGCATGAGTCCTATCTGTAGCTGAGATCAGCTGCCATTAGCAATTGTGAGTGCCCCCTTTTCAATTTTCCTAGAATTGACACTAATGAAAGAAGAGGCAGGAAATGACATCCGTGTTTAGGCTGTCATTACTGTAAAGTAGATAGAACTGACAAAATGTGGAGAAGTGAATCTATATAACCATACAAGTGCAGTGATGGGCCTGCAGGCAGATGTAGGATCTATTAACTGAACTTGCCAGGATTAGTGTATACATGTCACATGGAGATAAACTGCTGTTCCCATTACACATTACTCCATCAGTCACTTAAGAACTCTTTCTAATCATAATGGAGTGCACACAGACAGAAAAAGTAGCCTGGAAGCAACTTTGACTTTTCTATGAGTGTAACGAAACACTCGGAAGGACACAACAGCCTCATAGGAGAAAAAAAGAGTGTATAAAATGCAATTATAAATGTATGCAAAAAGCACCAGAATGGCTACAAATATGTTACAATGTACATAAATGGTACAGGCACAGAGTTTCATGTGTTTTACTACAGTAGTTTGAGTGCGCAAGGATCAGTATTAATGGATTGTTTCAATTTGGAGGTAAAACTGTAATCAACTGTATTATACAACTTGCTATCATTAGTGTTCAGTAACGTCCCTGTGAAACTATGTTAACTCGACGAAAACGTCAATCGCAGCTCTTTATATATTGCAGCGCCATCTAGTGTCCTTAAAGGAACATAAAGTTATAACGCAGGTAGATTTCGTATCCGATAGCTTCTGATAAGTTATTATTGTAGCACCAACATCGTGGTATTACCAAAAAGAAGTGTACCTGAGAAATTTTCCAGAGGAAATTAAAAGGTTGATATTAAAATAAATATAATAATAATAATAATAATAATAATAATAATAATAATAATTCCACTGATGTAGATGTTAGTACTAGTTGACATGCAGTTATCATTCATACCCAGTGAAAAGATACACGGACACAGAGCTCTTTAGGAGCGGGGTCCTAAAGCTATAATAAAGCAACCCGTTCCTGAACTGGCTGCTTTGTTATTTTGCCATGCAAAACACAAAGGGAATTGTCCTCAGCCTACATAATGCATAGTATGACAGCATGTTGTTAAAAGCAAGGCGTCATAGGCTGGCTTTGGCGGCAGGATTCCCACTTAGTCTGCACAGTTATAGACTTACATAAATCTATTTAGTCATTTTTATTGTTTTGTATGTTCATATGTGTAAATACCCCCAACATTAGACATGTATACACGCAGAACCGCAGGAAAGTTATGCTACTTAGCTATTCATATTTTGTTTTTTATTTAAAATCTATTATCACATTAAATGTTCGCCTCTATTATTCCTTTTTAACTTTCAAGTGGGCTCGACATATTTAGACCAAGGTTTATGTGGTTTATTTTTTATGTCCTTTATAATTTAGGCATTGAGATATTTCTAGTAGATTAAACGTCTCTATTTATGAGAAAAGAAAATAATAACTAGGAGTGAAATTGGGGGCTCGCCGATGACGGTGCCAGAACGGGTTTTGAGGTGAATCGACAGACTTTAGGACCCAGCTGATGACAAAATAAAAATCACGTGGTTGTGCTACTGAAGCGGGGAGGACGTTGACTCAATGCTTCCCGCTGTTAATAATAGACTTGGAGTGAAGTGAAAGAACGTATGTGTTTGCATATATAGCTGTTATAGATGCTTTAGGTTTAGCCGTCACAGGTAGGCAGCGGACATGGCTGCTGCTGCCTCACTCCTCGCTGCACTGATTCTTGCCTGTTCAGCTGTGAGTGGAAATTTGGTAAGAATGAAACTAAAGGTTATTTACAGGAGTAGTTCAGTCAGCTGATCTTTCTTTTTTTTCCCCCTCTCTCTACTTCCTTGAAAGGTTCCTACAAAAAATAGCAATTTCTGTAACCTTGTATCTGTACATATATACATAGTTTATCCACAGACGTTCTCACAGCATCATTAATATCTGTCCAAGCTGCTACCCAATTTCAGTACTGAGAGATATGCAGTGGAAGTTTATCATCACTTTGACTGTCACAGCAGTTACCGTGACTATATTGCAGGCCTCAGGAGAGAGATCTTTCTCCGTAGACTACAAAAGCAACTGTTTTCTGAAAGATGGGAAACCTTTTCAGTACATCTCAGGGAGTATCCACTACTCCAGAATCCCACGGTACTACTGGAAGGACCGACTCGCGAAGATGTACATGACTGGCCTGAATGCCATCCAGGTGTAAGCTGAACACATCACAAACATTGAAATATACATGTTTGTCAGCTGGATTGTTTGCTGGCCTTTATAAACCTTATAAATTTACCATGTCTGTACACAGATATGTGCCCTGGAACTTCCATGAAACGGTACAGGGAGTTCACAGCTTCACAGGAGACAGAGATCTGGAGCATTTTTTGGATCTGGCCAACCAGACAGGTTTGCTGGTCATCCTGCGTCCTGGACCGTACATCTGTGCTGAATGGGAAATGGTGAGAACAGAGGTCATAAATATACTGTGTACACTATTAAGGAAGTGTATTGTATTGGGAGGAAACTTAATAAAATTAATACTTTTTGATCCATATCCATATATTTTGATTTGTCAGCTGCGCATCCGTGATGAGAATCTCCCATTCCACCACATCCCAAAGGTGCTCTGCTGTATTGAGATATTGAAATCTGGTGATTGTGGAGGACGTTTGAGTATAGTGAACTCAATGCGACACTATTAAATCACCAGCAGCAGCCAGACCCGTTGATACAAGGCAGCATTGATTCAAGTGTTTATGTTAAATATCTTAAATCTTAAATCACGTTTAGAGCCTACCATCAAGTGTTGCAGCAGAAATCAATACTTATTTGACCAGGCAGCATTTCTCCAATCTTCTGTTTTCCAGTTTTGGATAATGTGCTTATTGTAGCCTCAGTTTCCTGTTCTTAGAAGTGGCACCCTTTGTGGTCTTTACTTGCTGCAGCTAATCTGTTCATCTGTTTGTCATGTTCACTGATGCTTATTTCAGTTACTATTGTCTTCTTATAAGCTTGAAGCAGTCTGGTCATTCTGGTGGGCCAGAGAACTGCAGCTTAGCGGTAAACTTTAGAGATGATTGTGCTGTAAAATCAGCAGCTTTTAAAATACTCACATCAGCCTATCTGGCACCAAAAACCATTCCACATTCAAAGTCACTTAAATCACCTTTCTTTCCTATTCTGGTGACCAGTCTGATTTTCAGTAGTACATTTTCTCTGTGTCTACATGGCTAACTGCATTGTGATGCTGCTGTGTGATTGGCTGATTAGATATTTGTGTTAATGAGCAGTTGAGCACGTTCAATGAAGTGGCTGGTGGTATATATTACTATAACTGTAGTAGGATGCACACATTTATGCCATATTTCATATATTAAAAATACTAAACGAAAATGTGTCAAGGTGTTTTTTTACACTGCTCTCTAAACCCACGTGGTGAGAGAAGAGGCTGGCTAATCGCATGCTTGCCGTTTCTGCCTTCATTCCCTTCTAATTTTCTCTTGCAGGGTGGACTGCCAGCCTGGTTGCTTCAAAAGCCAAACATCATACTGCGCTCTGCAGACACAGGTAAAACATGCACCTTTAACCCTTTTTTTAAATGTATTTCTATATGCCAATTATCCGTTTTCTCCCAGATTATCTGCAGGCAGTCAGCAACTGGTTTGCTGTTCTCCTCCCCAAAGTGAAACCTTGGCTCTATGTTAACGGGGGGAACATCATTACTGTCCAGGTAGAGTTCTGAGTCGGTAGCTATAAAGCTTTTTAACAATTAGTATATTATTATTGGATTTAAAAATATACAATCTTAACTGCAGGTTGAGAATGAATATGGGAGTTACTACTCTTGTGACTACAACTACATGCGTCATCTACGCACTCTCTTCCGCTTCTTTCTGGGCGAGGACATCATCCTGTTCACCACCGATGGAAACACAGACAAGGAAATGAAATGCGGGACTCTGGAAGGATTATATGCCACAATAGACTTTGGGACAGGTTGGTATTGTGTGATGGTGTCCAAAGAAGAAAACGTCATGTTCTTATTCTTTTAGAGATCGTTGTTATTTCTATGTGTTCTCCTTCTCTCAGACAACAACGTCACTGAAGCCTTCGCCCGGCAACGGCGATTTGAACCTCGAGGACCCCTGGTTTGTTACATATCCGTTTACTAAACACAATCCTAACAAGCAGTGACTGAATATACACAATGTACACTTACTGGCCACTTTATTATGTACACGTGTGAAATCTGTGAAAATGTCAATAATGTAATATAGTTAAAACCTCTTTCACAAGTAAAACTGAATTTGTGGCAGACTGTCTGATTTCACAGGTGTGTGTGATAAAACGGTCTTAAATTACGTTGCAGGTGAACTCAGAGTTTTACACTGGCTGGTTGGATCACTGGGGAGATCAGCATGCTGTGGTTGATGCTCAGAAGGTCAGCAGAGTGCTAGGAGAAATGCTAACCATGGGGGCCAACGTCAACATGTATGTCTCCACAAACCTCCAATCCTTCCGCTCTGTAGAAACGCATTCAAATAATGAAACTGTGTTAGTATACCAATGTGAAAGCCTGATCCAACAACTTGTTTCTTTCTCCAGCTTATCAGCTTGCCTGCAGTGTAAGTAGCATTTAACAAAAAGTCATGTTTGAATTCGAAGACGAGGATTTTCATACTTCTCTCTTAAATTACAGTGAAAGGCCACCGTCCTTTTACAGTTATTCATTTCCAAATGAATACTTTTGTGTTTATACCATACTAGAGAACCTTTGCATGATCCAGAATTCTAAATATTCCTTATTTACTTTAATTTACTGAAACTGGAGGTAGGTAGGAAAAGTTGAGGCCTGAGGGTGGGATATCCACTCATATCATACAGAGCTGAGATTAGCCTTTGGCTCGAAAGGGTTACACTGATCACACATTAGAATCTTTAGCACGGTGTGGCATGACAGGGTCCTTTTTTGAAATGTTCGAACTGGATTAAGCTGGCAGATTAATACGTATATGGAGAGGTAGATACTTTCACTGCCAGTTGTTCTAAATTGGTCATCGGTGTACCTGCCTCTTTCCCAGTGTCAGCTGGAATGGGCTACAAGCTCACGGCTACCCTGTGGGGATAAGCAGTTAAGAAAATGGATGGATTATGTTTTCTTATAGTTTTTGGATAAGCTAGGTAAATTTGACTAAAAGGACAATATCACAGTGCCACTGTAATCAATACAATGATCGTTGTGATCCTTTAATTGGGTCCGTTGGCAATAAATAAAAGCCAGCAACCTCATCCTTTAAGACACAACTGCAAATTTCCTCTGATGTTACAGTCTACCTCTCTTTCTTCTCAGGTACATGTTTGAAGGAGGAACAAACTTTGGCTACTGGAATGGTAATTTGTTGTCATAATCTCAGTATTCAGTCATTGTCTCAGTGCCAGATTATATCACAGTTTTTATGAAGATTAAAATCTCTGGTGTTCTTACTAAGGTGCTGATCATGACACCAGGTTTCGCTCAGTAGTCACAAGTTACGATTACGACGCCCCGCTGACTGAGGCAGGAGACCCCACAGAGAAGCTCTTGGCTATCAGAGATGTCATAAAGCAGGTAGAACTAATTGACTAGCCAACTGCTAAGGCTGACGTCCTGATTAATGTATGATTAATTCATCACAATTTCTCATCAGTTTAGAGAGATTCCCTCTGGCCCCATGCCACCAGCAACTCCCAAGTTCGCCTATGGCTTTGTGACCCTGCAAAAGGTAGGATCATTTCAGGAAATTACTCCTGATGTCAAGAAACATTTCTAAAAATGTTCAAAACTCAAAAAAGTGTCACTTTTACAGGTTGGGGACATTAGTGGCCTGTTGAACACCCTTTCACCTCTGGGACCAATCACATCTCAGTATCCTGTGACGTTTGAAGAGGTGAAACAGGTATGGGGTGTCTGAGAATAACAGTGGAGAGAGCATTATTGTAGAAACAGAATAACTCTTGAACCATGGAGAACTTCTAGACTGTTGTGTCTGCAACCTGTGTTGTCTATTGTGTTCAGTACTATGGATACGTGCTATATCGGACCACGCTGCCGCAAATCCTCTCAGAGCCCACACCACTTATCTCTCCACTGAATGGGGTTCATGACCGTGCATATGTGTCCGTCAATGGGGTAAGGCCTGACTGTGAACTTTTGTTGATGTCCTCGTCAGGGGAAAAACATTGCAGGTTAAATGTGAGCTTGTTTGTCTGTGTCACATTGTGATGTTTCACATATAAATGATGTTGTATCTGTTCATGCTTTTGGAAACATACAACTGTTTGAACAGGTTTTCCAGGGCCTGTTAGAGAGAGACATTGTGCTGGTGATGAATGTCACCGGACAGCAGGGGGACACAGTGGACATCCTCGTAGAGAACATGGGCAGGGTTAACTTTGGAAACAAGATCAATGACTACAAGGCAAGGCGATGAAGAGAGCAAGCAAGCATTTAAAAAGATACATTTAACTGCAGCTGTTTGGAAGTTGCAGCAAGTAAAACCACAAACTACAAGTTTAACTGGTAAAGATTGTGTGAATTTCAGGGCCTGCTGAGCAACTTGATCCTGGGTAAAGACGTTCTGACTGACTGGAAGATTTACCCTTTGGACATTGACGGAGCTATTACTGGTGGATGGCCTCATGCCAACAGCCGAAAGTCTTACCCTGCTCCTCGGAGAGAACCTACACGCGGGCCAACCTTCTACATGGGGACTTTGCAGCCCAACGGCTTAGCATGGGACACTTTTATCAAGCTCAATGAATGGACGAAGGTAATGCTGAGTATATTTGGGAACATCCTGGACCTGGCAGATTTTATTATGTTTATTTACCCCACATTTCCAGCAAGGAATATAATAACTATTCTGCTGGATGTTTGTTTTTCCCTTTATTAGGGTCAGGTTTGGATTAATGGTGTGAACCTGGGACGATACTGGCCAGCCAGAGGGCCTCAGCAGACTGTGTTCGTCCCCGGACCCCTGCTCAGCACCACCCTGCCCAACAACATCACCGTGCTGGAGCTGGAAGCAGCCCCTGGACACTTGAGGGTTCTTTTTATGGACCGACCTCAGCTCAACATCACACATAAAAAATGTTGACAGAGCCCACCGAATTTTGAACTTTAAGATTTTCTTCACATTGCAGCTATAAAAATAATTATCAGTCTGACTAAAGCACAATAGTCCTCTGAACAAATGATCTCACCTGAAGGAGGCTTCTACACAACAGCTTCTTATGAGATGCAATCTGATGTCAGCAGTCTTAATTTGTGACACAGAAACACTAAACACTTAATCACTTGCTGTTACGATATTCACAAAGCCTGTTCCAAAGAAATATATTCTGATTGTTTTTCTTTTAATTATTGCTTTTCTTTTTACCTGATAAATTGTACATTGATTTTTATTACATACAATATATGTATTCAAGTGTCTAAGATCACCTGCTGTAATAAAATTAAGTCAAATCAAGGCCTTAAAAACCCAAATGAACCACTGCTTTTAATGAGGTAGACTCCTCTCCAAGTAAAATAGTCCCAGATTGACGCTAGGTCTTTCCTGAAGGGGCATTTGCTTTCCGATGTGTTTGAACACAGCGAGGAGTGCAAAATGAATAATCCAGGTACTGAAAAGGGATCTTCCCAAGCAGAGACTCCCCACACAACCAGCACCTCCTGTTGACAAAGACAAACCCACAGAAAAGTCACACCATATGTCAGTGCAGCTTTTAACTTGCTATTACATTATGCATGAGCTCAGCAAGAGGATGGCTCGTGAGAGACGTACTTGATATTAGACATGCTTGCTCCTGTTGCACTAACTTGCGCTGCAAATCTCTTCTCTGCTGCCAGAGCTCTCTATAATCAATAAGCCAAAGATGAACATTTCCAAAAAAAACAGCCTTTTACAAGGAATCAGCTGCAGAGCTTTAGCAGTAACTTACCTTTTCACGATCAGTCAGAGATGCAAACTGCTTCTTTTCCTCTGCCTCCAGCTCTTCTTTCCTCTTCTCCTCTTTCTGCTCTTTTCCACGCTGTTTTTTCTGGGCCTTCTGGGCCTTTTTCTTTTCCAGCTTTTTCAGTTCAATCTCTGCCGTCAGCGGCCCGGGAATCTTGATTGCACAGGACACTTAGTCCAGTTTCCAGCTTGCATTTAATGTGGTAAATGTTCAAAGGTGCACGAGTTTAACCTTACCTGGGCCTTGCTGTAGTCGTATTTGTCTTGATTATCCCCCATGTATTTCCGAAAGATGTTTCTTGTGTCTTTGTCAGGGGCGACGATGTACGGTGTCTGCCCTTTATTATCCCTGTAAAAGAATAATGTAGAGATGGTAATTAAACCCGGGCAAGTTTTCACTGTGTTCACTTCAGCTGCTACACGATCACACTTTTACAACGCTTGATGATAATATTCTTTATACCTGCAGGAGGGGTCTGCTCCAGCATCGAGGAGCAGGCTGATCACTGCCTTTTGTGCAGCAGCTGTGGCAACATGCAGTAATGTGAACCCTGAAGCGTCAATGGGTTTATTGAGGAGAGTTTGAGGACTTGAGCCATCACAAAGTTTGCTCTCCAAATGCTCTTGACCCTCTGACCTTTCCACAGGGAGCTGGAAGAGTGCACGTAGAGCTTCCACATCACCAACCTTGCAGGCAGTAAAGAGAGCATCCCTGAGGCTATAGTCGCATGACTCTTCAACAACATCTATGAAGAAAGAAAGCATAATGTTGAGTTTTCATGCTTGAAAACAATGCACTCCATAGCTTTTGCAAAACTGAGAAACAACTGGAAAAACATAGATTTAAACCCCTACTCACCATCCTCTTGTTTCTTGCTCTGTACTTTCCTTTTCCTCCTGTTCTTTGACTGCATTTCTTGAGGGAGATCTTCTACTGGTGTAGCCTCTAGCAGTTCCTCTTCTTCACCTTCTGCTTCTATGCCCTTTGATTCTGTCCCAAATGAATGCGATATTTCATAAATTTTGCAGAACAATTGAGTAATAAACTAGCATTCTTTAAATTCCACTTGCGACGATATAGTTGACCGGATCTACCCTTTGTTGGAATTTTAGCTTCGTCCTTCTTTCGTCTCCTCCTCCTCCTGTGCCTGGAGGGATGGATTTCACACTCCCTGAGGTCCAGCGTTCCTAATGTCACCTCCACCATCTCCAGCTGGATCTCCCCACCCTCTTCTTCATCAGAGCTATCGCGGTTTTCTTCAGCTGATGCAAGCAATAAATTTGCAGTTAAGTTTACTAAGCTTAACATTATTATTTGATGCCATAGTTTATCCACCGAGGTCAACAGAAAGCTTATAGAACACGTTTAAACATCTTAAACCTACCTTTCTCTCGATCTGGGTTTAGTTCTGCTGTGGGCTTAACAGCTTTTTCCCACACCTTTTTAGTTGGAATGAAGACTGCAGAAATGTCTGTATCTTTCCCTGAAAAAAAAGATATTACTGATTGTGTGACAAATATAACTTAGCTGCATAATCATGTGCAGAAAACATGTTATCATTTCAAGCACTTCATGCTTCTTACCATACACATGAACAGTAGAAAGGACCTCATGTACCCTTTGCACCTCTCGAAATGTTGCCCTGCGTGTTGCAAAGGGAATTGTGGAGATCCTGGGATCTTTTTTATCAAGGGGACCTCCTCGACCACCAAAAAAGATGGTTTTGTTGTAACTGGGAGCTCGTATGAATATTTTAGAGGCCCCGTTCAAGTGTTCAGCCCAGGTTACAAGAAGGTCCTGAATATCCTGCAAAAAGTAAAAAAAAAAAATAAAAAAAATCTACTTCATCCTATGAGTGAGGCTGAGAATTTAACCACATAGCCAAAACAAAAAACATTGGCTTCATGGCTACACTACCACAACCTCACACGAGTACATGATCTATTCTTGGAGGAGAAAAACTAACAAATTAGCCAAAGTTATTGGCTTTATTTCAGTTATTATAGCCACTGTTTGAAAAACATCCACCAAACTTTGTGAAGAAGAACAGATAAGGCATGGCTCTCACTCAAAAAGCGATGTGATGGACCGCAGCATTACCTTGACTAGCGCCGCCTCGTTGTGTCGTCGCAGTGCAGCTCCTGCCGATTTTGGTGCGTGACTACGGTTCTGAGAATCTCGAAGTCCCTGGGCAGTGCCTCTTTTTGCTCGCACTGTGTACCGGTGGAAGGTCTTGTGCAGAAGGACTTGTTTTCTGAAACATAAAATACATTGTGCTGAATGCTTCACATCTCTGTGAATCGGCCGTCTTGTTGTTCTTTCAATTTCGGCCATAATGTGTAATGTGAAAGTCAACAAAGCAGGGGGGGAAAAAAAAAAATTACCCTTCAAATACAGCACCAGCAAAATGACCTCCACCAGTCATGAGAATGACCCACACAGTCTTCTTTGTTATGGCTTTGAGAAAGGATCCTGCATCGTGTTCGTCATCCAACTGAAACATTACAGGACAAATGACATAATATTAAATTATAATAATCTAAAGTGTTTTTTTTAACAGATTACAAATTGCATTGGACTGAGCCTCACCTTTCCCTGAAGTATGCAGCGGTGGACTAACAGATAATCTTCTACTGAGTTCTGGAAAACCAACTTGCTGGAGAGCCGACCAGCCATTAAAGGAGTTTCACCTGAGCTCTCCATGTCTTTCTCAGATACTGTTCTGCTTTTAACTCCAGCATGGCTGTCCGAGTCTTCTTCCTCTGAATCGGACTCTGAGCCCGAGATACTTGATAAGTCTCCTAGAAAGTGACAACAATAGGTTATCTGTTCCAACCTCTTCAGCCCTTTTTTCCTAGTTAAGCTCCACCTTAGATATGTAGCACTCCAGTTTCCTCACCTGCGCCAGTCTTCCTCTCGAACTCCTCCACTGTGAGGGGTGGCAACATAGCCATCCTTTGTCTCAAGTTGAACCTATGCCAGTCAAGCTTGTAGTGCTCCGTCTGCAACAAAGCACATGTTCAGGTACCGGTTCTCAATGCATGAACAGATCCTAGTGTACTGTGTGGTTACCTGCTCCTCGCGGTTAGTAAAGGGACATCTGCAGGCTGAGCAGACCATCTTCTCAGACACCTCTCTAACCAGGCTGGGCTCACCTTCTCGCCTGTCATCTTCTGCACTTCTATTTTCCACACCTGTGTGAAAGAAAGACATGTACTTAATAACTGAATAAACTGGGTTTCTTTTTTTCCCCCACATCAGCATGTGTGTTCCATACATACAATCTGAGGCTTGGTCGGTAATTACACTCTCCTTCAGGATGGGGTTCACCTCTCTCAATCCAAAAGCCTCGTCATTCAAGCACAAATCAAAGATGGAGCGACAAACTTTGAGGGCAGTCATTGTTTGCTGGTTGGTTTATCTCATCTGTCATGGAAAGAAACAGAAACCTGCTATAAGCTGTGGCTGGCGATCACCTAAAATAGTGTTTGACTGGGGCAGATCCACGATAATTAACTGAACCAGATCATTAACACTCACTCTCCTGCACGACATCATAACAGCAGCTGGCAACAACCCTAAGCCTATATTTATAGTGAGTTTTAATCTACAAGGCTAACGCTTTTTTGCTAATGTAAATAGGAGTTTGCGCTCTCTGAACGACACGTTTAGCCACAATCCTCTTAAAACGCCGACTCTTTCCACTTCCTTATACAGAACTTAAACAGGACTGCTAAAAGTTACAATGAACTACTGTGAAAATAGTAAACGACTTACCATAAAAGGGGCTGACAAAAAGCTGAGCCAACGTTATTGTACCATGTGATTACGCTGACATTTCTACGGAAAGCCAAGAGCGTCATGAGTCTGTGAACGCTTCCGCGAGTGGCGTTCACAGACCAAAGGTTGTAAATTAGACGAGCTTTCCGTTCAAACGGCTTTCACCACGTTTCAACGACATGCACATCACTACAGACATTTACATGACACATTACATTGTTTATTCAGTTTATACACAGGTTTTCTTTATAATTATTAATAGTTCACAAACGTAGTCAAGTCAACTTTATTGTCAAATGTGCTATACATGCACGACATACACCACAGATGAAATATCGGTCCTCACTGACCCACGGTGCGAACAAGCAATACAATAAATACAATAAATAGGGGTAGAAATAAAACCGGAGAGCAACACAGTAAAACAGTAAGGACAACAAAAACAGTAAAGGCAACAATATAAACAGAATAGACAAGGACTGTGCGTAGCCTACCAGTATTTAGACAAAAGTACTGATGGACCTTAAAACACTAGTTAAAGTGTTTTTAAGAATAAACTAAAAATAAAACAAAAACACGTTTAATCTAAATGGCATAAAACAGTTAAGTTAATCTGCCTAATTAATGGTAAAAGGCACTTACAGACACTTTATTAGGTACACATGTTGAACCGCTCATTGATTATGTATAATTATTATTAATGACCCAACCACATCAGACCTGGTAAAGATGTTTCAAAAAAATCCAGTGAGCGGCAGTTTTCTGTAAGAAAATGCCTTGCTGATACCCGAGGTTAAACGAGAAAGGCCAAATTGATTCAAGCTGATAGCAAAGCAATAATAACTCAAATAATGACTGGTTACAACCAAGGTGTTCAGAAGAGTATCTCTGATTGCATCCAACCTTGAAGCAGTTGGGTGACAAGAGCAGAAGACCACACTCCTGCCACAACCTGCTTGCTCAAAACAGTAAACTAAAAATTGTTTTTACAGGATAATACACCAGAGCTTGGTATAAACAACACAAAGAGCTGTTTGTGAGCCCAAAGAGTCAACCCTTGTTTCTGTACCAAAAACAAAAATCCTGCTCACTACAAAAAAAAAAACAAAAGATTTATTTTCACTGTCTGGTTTTTTATAGACAGCATTTCCCGAAGAATATAAAGTGTGACTGTTGAATGATTTTGCAGCTTGCTCTCAGCTGTGGCAGCCTGGTTGCAGCTGCTGAAGCTGTCATCAGCATGTGCATTTAACCAGCTAAGGAACTTGGGATTGAACATGTGTTTGCTGTAAATGAGAGCATGTGGAGTGTGAAAGTTTTTCCAGCATTGCAGTTTTGTAACTGCATGGAAGCTTGTTTCTGCCACTGAAAAAGAAATTGCCATCCATAATTGCAGCCATAAGTCAAAATTTCCGGTTACCAAAGTGAACGTCTGAGAAAATAACTTGAATTTTCATGTTATTCTCAAGTTTTTGAGATAATAACCTAAATTTATTACCTATGGATGGCAATTTTTGGTGAATGCTAGATGAAATGGTGTAAAAATAGGGAATAAATTTATGTTTTACAAAATATTGCAAATGGCTGACCCTGTGTCAGTTTTGTCAACATCATCCACTGGAATCTCATGAGAAATTTTAATCTATCCCATACTGAGATAAGCATAAACATTTTGCAATATTTGTCACCTTATTTAATCACTACAGAGGCGGTTGACCACTTGTGACTATATGAAGCACCTGAGAAATGAGAAGCTTTGGAGATATTCACTGGTGAATCATCCCTTTTACTGATATTTAAGAAACAATAAAATACATTTCAAAATTATTTCTAGAACAATTTTTTACAAGATAAAAATTTATGTTTTATTAGCTGTTAAAAATACTTATATACACTTTATTGTACTTATTAAAATCACAGTGTTTGTAAGTCACTAGTCCATGCGATGTCTCTCTGACTTGTAGGTTGGCCCAGCGAGCGAAGCTTGAACTGTTGACAGAGAGAGAGAGAGAACATTTCAGTCTATATCTGTATACAATATATTCTGTATGTATTCTCTCAGTGTACCCCATACCCGCCAAATAATGAGCTTCAACCTCTTCTATCTGCTGTTTCACCTCCAGGATTTCAGCAACAAGCTGGCTTGCCTTAATCCTGGCGCTCTCACTCCGGTCCTGCAAACTGAGCCTTTCACTCCTGAAATACCGTATATTAAATATATATTATAGGTTTGCACATGTTATGTCTTCTTCGGTTTTGCCCACAGTACTTCAAAATACCTGTCTGGAGAGCTTTGGCCATTTAGTTGTTCAAAGAGATCCATCTCGCTTTGCATCAGATGACCCAGTCGTTGCAGTGCATTAACAATTTCACGTTTTTCCATCATTAAATCCACTCTCTGTTCAGCTTCTGTCGTACTGCAAAAGACAGCTGAATAAATTATTTAAGGACTAAACATTTAGAAACAAAGGCAAACATCACACTTGGTTATGCATAATTAACTGTTTGACTAAATATAAATGGGCAATAGGTAATTTTTTTTTTTTTTGCTTTAAGATATCATTTTGAAATAATTACTGATTGCTCAGTATAAGGGCTTTGGGATGAGGACACTGTGAGCAATTAGATGGGCACAGTCTGAACTCTCCCAGAAAGGCTCAATTGTGCAACCAAAGCAGAATGAGCACACCGTTTTTCCACTGCTTTTGACAACTGGAGCAGTTGTGGAAAGATTACCCAACCCTAACTAACTAAACCCTTATTAACTGTCCCCTAACTAAAGGACAAAATACTATACCTTTCAGAAGGTGACAAGTTAAGTCTAGAATAGAAAATATCCTTTATTGGGAAAATTTTACATTGGAGTTGGAGGTGCCGTGTACTACTGATAGAAGGAAGGATGGAGCCATGCTTTTATGTCGTTTACACCAAATTCTGACCCCTCCATCTGAATGCTGCAGCAGAAATGGCGACTCATCAAACCAGGCAACGCTTTTCCAATCTTCTGTTGTCCGATTTTGATGAGCCCACGTGAGCTGTGGTCTCAGTTGCCTGTTCTTAG
The DNA here is from genome assembly GCA_015108175.1 of Pelvicachromis taeniatus. Taxonomy (NCBI): domain Eukaryota; kingdom Metazoa; phylum Chordata; class Actinopteri; order Cichliformes; family Cichlidae; genus Pelvicachromis; species Pelvicachromis taeniatus. The sequence continues at coordinate 53,340 of VURO01000081.1, read as the reverse complement.
CTGACAAGAGTGGGACCCAGTGTGGTTTTCTGCTGCTGTAGCCTATTGTACTTCCAGTTCAACATACTGTGCATTCGAAGATGTACCACTCCATACTTTGGCTGTAATCGGTGGTCATTTTAATTACTGTTGGCTTGCTGTCAGCTTAAAACAGTCTGGCCATTTTCCTCTGATCTGCGGCCTCGACAAGACATGTTCACCCAGAAAACTCACTGGATATTTTCTCTTTTCTGAACAATTCTCTGCAAACCCTAGAAATGGCTGAGGAGCAAATTCCCAATCGAGCAGGAGTTTCTGAAATACTCACCCAACAGCCATGCCATGTTCAAAATCACCTGTTCCCCATTCTGCTGCTCAGCTTGAATTTGAATTACACGCCCAAATGCACTGAATTTGCCTATTAGATTAGATTGCACGAGGGAGCAGCTCAAGAGGTGAGGTGTACCTAATAGAGTGGTCGATTAATCTACAGTAACAGCCTGTTGTGCACCTCGGTGCACCCACCGTCGATAACTGGTATCACGTCACAGGAAGCATCGTACAGGTTGAGCCAAAATCACCTTATTAATAGCGACAGGCACCAAATTTAATTGGAAACTAAAGTAAATAGGTGGTACGGATTGAGATACCGTTTAATTATCTCTTCTTCAGTACGCAGTCTTCTCTGTTGGGCCTCCTCCAGTTTACGAGTGCTTTCTTCGATAGCACGCCGCAGCTCATTAACCTGCTCCTGCAAATTGCAAAGTTGGCATGCCGTAATTCACAGCTAGCCTCCTGGCAAAAAGTCAAAACTTGCTTTGTTAACGAACTGGCATCTTGGTTTGTTAATGCTTCTGTTGTTTACTTGATAATTAGTAACTTTTAGCATCAGTCTACGTAGCTGCCAGGTAGCTAATCGTGTGCATGAAGGCCAGCTTACAAAACACCGTCGACTTACCGCAGAAACGTCGTCCTGTGTTAGAAATGTATGGCCAGAAAATGCGGTCATGATGGTGTTTTCACGTGGAGGAATTCCTAGTAGTTTGGAAGCTCGCCTTTTTCTCTTTATAAAGACTGCTTCCGGCTGATTAGCAGAGCCCGGATAGCTCAGTCGGTAGAGCATCAGACTTTTAATCTGAGGGTCCAGGGTTCAAGTCCCTGTTCGGGCGTCAACATTTTTATGTCGTTCATGTTATCAACACAATTTTTGGACAACTTGGTAATGATTTAAAATTAGCTGCGTTCATGCAATGCACGTAAACTGATGGTAAGCGTAGTTTCAGTGGAAAGAAAACAGCACTCTTGGTTCATGTACACACCTAAAGCCAAAAATTGTACCAAACTTCTGCCAGACATTAAAACCATTTCATTTACAGCTAGTCATTGATTTTAAGTTGTTATTATACACAGTGAGACCTCACATTATGCCACTGTTGCAGATGTTGTTTATGAAAGAATCAAACTAATTTGGAGATTAAGCTCACTCACAAACAGCTAACACCAGCCCTGTTATTTACTCGAGGTAATTATGGGTATTATCTAAGGACAGCAGTGGGAACACATATAAAGCTAGGTGTTAGTGCATGTCAAATGGTAACGCTGAAGACATACCTGACTGGTAAAGATGGAGCGGATTATACTCCTCTGGCTGGTTTCTATTTGTCTCTCAACTGTGCAAGCTCAGGTAAATGTGCTTGGGATCTCTGAATTCAATGAATTCATGAACAGAGTTGTAAATAAACTTGTCTGTGCTTTCTGCAGAAATTTTTATTCAACCAAAAATGGGGTCCCGCTGGCTACAAAGGTGCATACAGTATCGATTTTATTTAAATTATTATACTGACTAAAGTAAAACTATACGCTCCCTCACTAACTTTTTTCTTTTTTAAGAATGGAAAGGGGTCAATGAAGAAACAGCAATGGATAAAATCATTAAAACCAATGAGCTTCAAGGTAAGTTGCACACTCTTTACTTGAGGGTTTTTCTTTTGGAGATTCCCCAACTTGCTGTTAAAAAACTTTCATCTGACTTCTGGATCAGCGATGCAAATCATCGATGGCACCACCACCCTCAGAGAGGGTGACATTGCTGTTTCCTCTGGGAGACCCCCCAGAATCTGCTTTGCACGGAGCTGCCTGTGGTCCAAATCAGTGGATGGACATGTCTACATTGCATATAACCTCTCACCTGAATACAGTATGGTGTTTTCATTTTTGAGGCATAAATAAATGCAATGGATTATAGTCTTCTATTTAATGATGTATGAACTTCTCGCCTCTGTTAAACAACTCAACAGATGAAATAGATACAATGATGATAAAGACAGGAATGGCCAACATAGAGCAAGGTACCTGTGTGCGCTTTGTTCCTCGGACTCACCAGAGAGACTACATCGACATCCAGCCAAAGTCAGGGTGAGAGCTGAAGCGTGGGAAGTCTGATTCCATAAAATTCCTTTAGTAAAGGATTTGTTTCCTCTACAGCTGTGAATTCACCATTTGAAGTTATTCTTCTGTCCCCTTTTGTGTTAATCTAGTTGCTGGTCCTACCTTGGTTCGCGTGGTGGAAGGCAGACTGTATCTCTCCAGATCCCTAGCTGCGTCCAGGTTGGAGTGATATCCCATGAATTCATGCACACCCTGGGCTTTGTGCACGAGCAGTCCCGCTTAGATCGAGACAACTATGTCACCATCATGTGGCCAAATATTTCAAGAGGTAATTTTAAAGTGTGCAGGGCTTGGCACCGTGGAAGGGGAATGAAAGCTTTAACCACATTTCTGCACCGATTTTCAAAACAGAAAATTTATTTTTCCAACAGATCGGTTGAGAAACTTTGAGAAGTTCAGGACTGACACTCTGAATCTGCCCTATGACTATGGCTCAATTATGCACTTTGGAAAGTAAGTAAAAAATCTGTTAAACACTCAATATATTATAATTTTCCTCTTTATTTTAAAATATATTTATAATGCGTAGCTGATGCACATAGACATATTTATAATATGTATATGTTTAGATACGCCTACTCCCAGCGTGGGGAACCAACCGTCCTTCCAAAGGACAACAGCAACATCCAGCTGGGCCAGGCTTCGTCTCTCAGCCACATTGACAGGCTAAAAATCAACAAACTTTATAATTGTGGTTAGTACCAAATGTCCTGAACTAACTCCTAAACAAACTGCACATCACTGTCACAAATGTAATTTCTTTCTGTCTTTCTGTTCAGATGACATGGATGATTAGAGACCCGACTGAACGGAAGTGAATCAGGAGTAACGGCCAATTTAACAAAACTGCAGTTGAATTATGTGAACAGTTTCAATAAAGATTGATTCAAGCTTTCTATCAGCAAATCCTTGGTGTACATGAAATTTTGTGTGTTTTAAGTTGGATATTTCTCTTTATGTAAAAATATGCAAGCATTAGTCCCACAATAGCTAGCCTGGTTTGAAGTAGACATGTGGTAATGCACCGAGAGTAATCAACAGTAATATTGTGGCTCAATAAGAGATAAAGAGTAAGAAAGCAGAGGCAGTGTAATAAGGTATGTGAAGAATCTTAGAACGGGTGACTTGAGCTCATAAACAGAAGATATGAATCTGTTTTAATGAGGAAGGTATTGTTTAAAGTCTCTGGTAATAAATAGACATGCTCTCTGTATTTAAAAATGTGCTGCCTCAAATCAAGATACAGCAGGTTCTTCTGTTCCTCCAATTACCATGGGGGAAGGTTTCATAAAGTGCTAACACATGAGAATCTTTGCTTAGTTACTGCCCTTCAAAATTAGCCCCTTGATAAGAATAGAAGCGATATTTGGAAAAGGATAAAGTTTTGTTTTTATATATTTAACCGTGTGACAAAAAATGACAGTCGCCAAGACAGTTATCATCCGATAGCATATCACAAAATCACTGGTTGCCAGCTCAGTCAGACACAAATTGCTGGTCTGTCGGACTGAACTCGAACAGCAAAAACACCCTTAAGTGCCTTGTTTCTGAAAGTGCTGAATCTTGCATGCAATAAGTACAGGGCATAAGTGAAGGTCAGCGTCAGGCCCACCTGTTATGGATCAGCAGTGGATTTAGAGTAAATTACAAACGCTGCATGATGAGGGATCTTAATCATGCTTCATCATCTGAATTGAGACCCAATCACTACAGAGCAGCAGAGGAGAAGTGGGTATATAGATTCAGGGGAGGTGAGGAGTTCATTTAGCTCCTGCATCAGGGGACTGCTGGATTGAAACTGGTAAACCAACCTGAAGCACAACAATGCATTCTTCCGTTATGCTTCTGGTTATCTTGTTTGGCTTGCTGACCCAGGCGAACACACTACCTGTTAAAGTAAGTATATAATTAAGAATAGTATTTAAACTAATTTGTTCTTGTCTTGTCATGCTTTGCAGATGAAATATGTCAACATTTCTCTTTTGTGCGACAGAATTCGACTGGTGTGCACGAGGGGAAAGTGAGGTTGAAAAGGAAATTCTCAGGTGGGTCACGTTTCCCTGCACCTCATCTTGCATTTTGACAGTGATTTTCTGTTTATGTCATATTTGCTTTTGTGTTCAGAGGAAAGTGTAGACCATGATGAAATGACCACAATGGATCAAATCCTGGAGGTCAATCGCAGTAAGTAAACTGTAAATTACATAGAATTGTACTGATGTCAGTTTTATTCCCGTTTATTGAAATGAATGTATTTTCTCATCAGAGATACGAGCCCCAAGAGGAATGTCAATCAGGGACGGCGATATTGCTGTTTCATATGTAAGGAGTGCCATAACGTGTCCTGGCAACACCTGTCTGTGGCCTAAATCCGTAGATGGATTTGTTTATGTACCCTACATCCTCTCTCCAATGTATGGTACGAAGTTTCAAGATTTAAAGAAATTTCCGGGTTCTTATATCCTTTTATTAATTCAGATTTTGACTTTTTGTGCATTTTGTTCGCCCTAACTTTAGACGACATGGACAGAATCACCATAGAAAATGGAATGCAGGACATTTCCACTGGAACATGTGTTAAATTTGTTCCCCGCACTCACGAAGGCAACTTCCTTGACATTCAGCCGAGATATGGGTGAGCGTGACTCCTGCTTATGGCTTCTTCCAGTGTGTTGTGATGTTTGTGTTGTGATGATAGCACATACAGTAGAATTTGTACTCTGCATCCCTAGCTGCTGGTCATTTCTGGGGCAGACTGGGGGAAGCCAGACCCTGTCACTGCAGACTCCTGGGTGCATGTGGTCGGGAATTGCTGCTCATGAATTCATGCATGCTCTCGGCTTCGTACACGAGCAATCCAGATCAGACCGTGACCATTATGTCACAATTATATGGAAAAACATCATGCCAGGTTTGCACGTTTCATACTACATCAATCTAATTGCAGTCGCTAGATTTTTCACAAAATGAGTCTAACGGTGTTTCTTTTTGTTTGTTTGTTTGTTTGTTTTACAGAGCACATACATAACTTCAAGAAACAGGTGACAAACAATCTCAACAGCCCATATGACTACAGCTCTGTCATGCATTATGGACGGTGAGCTGCTCTCTGATTCAACATAATTAACTGTCATTTAGACTCGGGCATCACTGTGTCATATATGTTTTGCATCTTTGATTCAGATATGCCTTCTCTGAAGATGGTGGACCAACAATAATCCCCAAACCAGATCCTTATATCCCCATTGGCCAGCGAGACGGCCCTAGTGCACTGGATCTTCATAAAATAAATATCCTATATAACTGCGGTTGGTAGATTTATACTGTGAACTGACAGTTATTAGAAAACTTGAAAAGTACTGACTGGATTTCCTCTCTGTTCCTCACCATAGCTACCGATGACTAACTGGATCCAGACAACTCTGCTGTAATGTCCTGCCAGATGTCAGAAATAGTTTATTACAACTTCTCATCTTGAGATGATAATCTGGGCGACAGTGGTTTAACCTGACTCTATAGCAATGTATATTTTATTTTCACTGTCTAGTCTGCACTTTGAGCTATTATTGATTCACCACCTTCTGCCGTGGGGTGTTATAAATGACCAGATAACAACTAAAAGCTGCATTTCTCTAGTATAAATAAAGTGCCAAAAACAAAACTCACCAGTTTTAAATGCCCGCTGATGCCAGTCACATCATTGTGTCCGATCTCTGAACCAGTTTGTTCCATTTTCTGCCTCTTTTCTATCTTCTGCTTACTTTAAATTAAAACAAAATTTAAAAAATTTAACATTAACCCTTTCATGCATGAATTATGACAACCTCAATCATTCATTTTTCTAAATATGTACTTTTCAAAGAGTTTTTACATGTCCACTTAGGTGGACAACATACCTTTTGACTTGTATAATTGGGTATGGAGTGACACATCAGTGTCCGGTGTAGTGGTTTATGTGCAAGTATACCATCAACACTGACACAAATACAAGAAAACAGCCTGTGAATAGCTGTCCACTGTAGTGACCACTATGTGTGAAAGGGTTAAGGCTAATGATTTATTTTTATGTTTTAAAAATAAATACTGCTTTCAGGTGCACAAGTAGAGTTGAATGAATGAATTTCAGTCTGATAAGATTCTCTCTTCTTTTAGATCTCGCACTTATGTAAGTGAAATTAAAACAGTATAAACTTCACCTATGTAAAAAACAAACAGTGGATGTTATTAGGCAGATAGATAGATATATGCTATCTATCTATCTATCTATCTATCTATCTATCTATCTATCTATCTATCTATCTATCTATCTATCTATCTATCTATCTATCTATCTATCTATCTATCTATCTAAAATGTGCTTACACTATGGTGATCTGATCCCAAAAGATCATGTGAAGATCAAATTGACTGCATTTTTATTTGAATGCAGTCGTCTTAACTTTCTCCCTAAATAAATGAAATTAGCATAAGTGGAAACCAGGCTTTTGTTTTTATTTTCTTATGCCAAAGCCTGGAGGTAAACTAAATAACCTTTGTACTTTGTCTAGGTCTGACACTGACAATAACAATGGTGCACCCTCCACCTCCTCCCGTGCATAAACTGACACGTGTCACTCTCTTTTTGTAGCTTTGAAGGGTGCTGACACTACACTGCTGCAGCACTAAACTGTGCAGTCTGCCAGGCTAGTGTCTGGCAGTCTACGCATCGCTCACAGTAAAATTAAGCAAAACTTATCATTTATCTAATTGTAGTGTTAAGCTAACACTTACTTATGTACACTTCTTGGCCACTTCATTATTTACACCTTCCTAGTAAAACCTTCTTTTGCCTTTAAAGTAGTAATTTCCTACGGGACAAATTCCCTACAGGATTAATAAAGTATAAGAAAAGAAAAACTGCACAAAATGTTTATGCCATAGGCTGAACGTGGTGCTGATCTTGTTTTGGTGAGCCCTTGCATTTTAGTTGTAATGAGTTTTTCTTTTTTTGAGTTACTGTTGCCTTCCCATTAGCTTAAAGCAGCATGGTAATTCTCCTCTGACCTCTGGCATCAACCAGGTGTTTTCACCCACAAAACTGCCACTCACTGATATATATATATATTTTTTTTTCTTTTTGTTATTCTCTGTAAACCATAGAAATGGATATGTGCAAAAATCGTAGTAAATCAGTAGTTTCTGAGATACTAAAATTAGCCCATATGGCACCAACAGCCACGTTGCATTCAAATTTCTTCTCCATTCTGATGCTCAGTTTGAATTTGAGAAAGTTGTCTTTGCAATGTCTACCTGCCTACATGTTTTGAGTTGTTGTCATCCCATTCATTGATTACATATTTGCATTAAAGAGCAGTTGACCAGGTATACCAAATAAAGTGGCCAGGGAATGTGTATACTTTTATATCCTTAATAAGGACTAGTGCAGGGTTTGCATGTTTTGGTTTCCTTCATTTCCACAGTTGTTTTATCACATTATTGTCTCCCTCTATAACCTCCATTATGTTTTGTGAGCTTTTGTTTTGTTTTTATTTAGCTTCTGTTGCACCTTATTTTTATTTATTTTTTGCTGGCATTGTACACAACAGGCTATATTCCTCTCACAGAAGAAATGCAAAAAATAAAAGAACTGAAAAAATGCTGATGAAGTAACTAAACTACGAACAAAATAGGAATGGGACACGGTATAAAGTTAAATGTTTACTGTTGTTTTTGGATTAAAATGTCAGAATCAGAGTATTTTATTAATAACTAAGGAAATTATGTAAAATATGATATAAAAAAAAGATTATGATAAAAATGTTGACATATTTGCTGTGCCTATTTCACATTTTCATTGCCTACCTGTAACATCTACTCCTACCAGTACCAGTTTTAAAAGAGATAAAAATTAACATCGTGCAGAATTGAGTTCAGCTTGTTTCACGACACTTCCAGTTTCTCATGTGGCCCCTTGGGGGAAATTGGGTTTGCGACACGTAACCAAATCTCGTGTTGGGCACGTGGAAACGCGAGAGCCAACCCCGAGATTGTTGGATGTTTCTAGACGCAGACCTTGGGGTGGAGCTAGAGTCTCACACACTGAAACTGTAGTGTAGATTGGCTGGTTAACCCATGGCAGAGTATCTGTGAACAATATAGTAAATTTCAAAAATGAGCGATAACGACATAGGCCGGGTATGTATACATTTTTATTATCGTTTGTAATGCATTAACGTTTTAAATCATTAAGTGTGCAACGATAACTGAAACTGTAACGGTAACAGCCTTATTCATATTATGTTGGCTAGTACTGCTCAGCTTACCTTGCTGCCACAACTCTGGCGGAAAGCTGAGTTTTAGAAAGAAAATAAATTGTACAAGTTTAAATAACAATAGACGGTTTTATGCGCAATGAATACGAGTTTTCAGTTCATCTTTAGCTAGCTGGCTAAGGCTAGCTTATAAATGAACGCTAGGCCTGGTGCTTTTTTGTTTACGAGCCGAGGTTTGCGCTGCAAATATTTTTATTACATTTTTTAATTGTTAAAACTAAGATTTTTTTCATGTGAATTTTAGCTACTTCGTCTTAATTGTTGTGCGTAGAAACCAAGTGAAATATTTCATGTCGACGTGGATTCAGTGTAGGAAATTTGCCTAACAAATTTGTCATATTTTAGTAAGTGTTTTTTGTTTTTGTTAGCTTGTTTTCCCCTCTGTTCCCTAGATTAAATTATGTCATGTTACGTCTGCTGGTTATTAGTCTTTGAATGTAATTGTGGGTTTCTTTAGTTCTTAGGCACAACAGCATTTGTGTGCCTAACATTTAACATTTAAAACAAAACTAACGACCTCAAGATTTGACCGTATTTATTCATTTTTATTAACACACGGAACCCTCCCACAGCAGCTTAAAACTGACAGTATGTTGATAGCAACAAGCACCAGCACTGTTGAAAAGTTTGACTAATATCTACTGAGCTCACTGACCTGTGTGCAATAATATCCTTCGTGTAGTGAACTGTTTAATATCCCCTCACCTTGCACAGCTCCTGAATGCCTCTGTCTGTTTAATGGGTGTGTGATATGCCCTGTGTTCCCATGTCAATAAATATATGTGGGAGGGCAAATGGCACATTAAGAAGAAAGAAACTAAGACTTAATTTTTCTGCATGTAAACTCATATTTTGAACTGGTTTGTATTAGATCCTGGAAGGACCTAGTGCCTGTAGCAGAACTAACACGTTTTTTTACCTCTTATTGGATTTTATTTTATTTTTTTCTATTTAATTTTAAGATTTTCAGTATATTGTGTAATAGTAACAGGTAGCAACAGTTTTCTGTCTTGGCATATCCAGAACAGATTTTAAGTGCTGCTCAGTACAAATGATTGGCTGCTACATCTTGAGGTCGTTGGAGCAAATTTTAGACTTTTTCCTAGAGTTATTCACTTAAAAAAGGGGGACAATGTTGATAGGGTTGAATCTTGATTATAAAATATTCACAGTCAGAAATTAGGTAAGCAGGATTCATTTAGGAAAGTATATTGTGAAAGAAAGGCAAAAGGGAATCACAAGAAGTTACCTTCACATCCTTACAATCCTTGCAATCTTATCCCAAATTGTTTTTGAGGAAATTCTTAGGAAAAGTGGCCAGCAAAACACAAAAGTGAAAGCAAAACCACTGAGTGTGAATATTAATATAAACACTGACAGTATCTATAATGTGGTCTTTAACATTCCCATTAATGTCATTAGCTCGTAATAATAATGCTACCACATTAAACGTTGAATGAGCGTGCAGTTTTAATTGCAGTCATATATTCTTCATCTTTTTCTTTTTCATAAAGGTTAAGGTTGGACGAAGAAAATACGGAAGAAGTCCACTTTATTTTCAATAATATGAAGCTCAGATGTGTGAAGATGATTGCATGTTAAAACATGAGGAGGGAAGAAGTGTGGGCAGTGTGTGAGAGATGGGGAAGTAAGACAATTGAAGAAAGAAGAATAATGTCAAGTAATGAAGTTACAGAAATGAAGTTAAGGAAGTAATCTGGATAAGGTCACTGCGCTAAGTAAATTTCTGGTCTTTTGTCAAATGCGTGCATGTTCTTCTTACATAATACACACACATTAGTTTAAATCATTACAATTTTATCTCACAACTGACAATTTTCTTTTTTTCCCCACTGTTTAATTACTTATTAATGTAAACATATTGATGTCATATTATCCATGGTTACACAGCATTCCTAATTCACAACCCTAAATTCAGTTTCCTTCCTGTACTCTTCACAGGATAGTCTTAATTCTTAAATACACAGTAATATTTTGGCAAATGTATGTGTTTTATCACTTCATTGGTGCTGATATAAATGTGTGTGGTTCGTTCAGGAGTCTCGCTCCGCATCCAGGAGCGTGAGCCCACGGGGCTCTGGGAAGTCGGGGAGCCAGTCCCCAGCTCGATCACCTGCCCACTCAAAAGGAGGCTCCCACCACTCCCGCTCCAAATCTCGCTCTCGGTCAAGGTCAAAATCTTGGTGAGTAACACATAAAATTCTCTACTATCGATTAACAGACTCGACATGGCCACTTTTGTGTTATACCCACCTTGTTCAGGGGTGGGTATAAACCGGGAGCCTCACAGCAAGAGGATCCTGGGTTCAAACCCAGACAGGGCACTTCTCTATGGAGCTGGCATCTTCTTCCGTTTCTCTGGCCCCTGACAAATCTTGCAAAAGTTCAAGAGTTTCACTTCCAAGTTGTTTAAAAAACAAATAAACAAAAAAAAACATTTACATCTGCATGGTCTGCCAATGCCTGCTTCATGTGTGAGTGAGTGTCCTGGTCACTGAGCTACAAATGCAGTGGCAATCTCAGCAGATCGGACCAGGCAAGTAAAATTTACACTTCAAGTGCAGTTCATGCTGGGGGATTAAATGTTGCAGCTGTTGTTGGTTGACAACACAAACACTATTCAGTTAAACTAAATGGTCATATTTCATTGATGTACAACACATCTTATCGGTTCAGTCTCAGATGTTATGTAGCTATGTGCAGCCCCGGCAGGGGAGAGCCTGTCTCTATCTCTCACACTCAGTCTCTGTGACGGGAAGTTTTTACCAAGCGAAAGAGGCACGAGCCGCGGGTTTTGCAGTACTTTGATCTTAAAAAACGGAAGGCTTGTGTGTTGCCTACGTCACAGGAAACTGGCATTTAACTAGCATCGCTAAGTTTAGCCACACCCTGCAAATTAATCTGACATTGTGCATGTTTTGCATGATGTAAAGTGCCAAACAATTCATCAACATTTAAATATGATGTGGTTTAGAAATACTGTGTGTGTATTTAAGAGCTATTTGAAACCATTACTCACAGTCTTCTATATGTGCAGTGCTTCATCCATTAAACCGTGCTCACTTCTACATGTTTTCTGACTGTTTTCTTAATTTTAGTCTAGTAAAAAAAATATTTCTATCCTTTAAATCACTAGTAAATTAGCTGCCAGGAACCATCCCTACTGGATGATGTCAAATTATTGGATAAGCATGCAAAAAATTACTCTGTCTATTTGTAAGGTGCAGGGGCAGGGCTGTCATTCAGCAAAATAGCACCAGGTGTATTTTGACAGAAACACTTCAAGTTGCACAGGATTCAAAACTAGGGTTAGGGTTAGTGTTAGTGATTGTGACAGTGTTAACTTTCAGAAGTGGGGTTACTTTTCACTAGAGTCTGAGAAGTTTTGGTCCACTCTATAATTTTCATAAAGACAAATGTAAATTTGTAGAATTACATGAAAATTGCGAGAGAACTATGAATATGTGGTGTTTGTTTCTCGCTCCATACAGGTCGCATTCCCACCGCTCACGGAGACACTACAGCCGATCCCGTTCACGGTCCTATCATCACCGATCTCACAGTAGGTCCTACAGCGGAGAGCGTCGGCACAGAAGCCACAGCCATTCGCCCATGTCCAATCGTCGCAGGCACACTGGCAACCGTGTATGTGCTTAGCAATGTGTGAAATCTAAAAACAGGCTGTATGGGTTTAATGAATGATTTTTATGAGCAAAATGAACACATCCACACCTTGAAACCTTTCAAATTTGCAGGCTAATCCAGATCCAAATTGCTGCCTGGGAGTGTTTGGCCTGAGCTTGTACACCACAGAGAGGGATCTGAGGGATGTCTTCTCCAAATACGGCCCCCTGGAGGATGTCTGCATTGTGTATGACCAGCAGTCAAGGCGCTCCAGGGGCTTTGCTTTTGTGTATTTTGAGAACACAGATGATGCCAAAGAGGTACAAGAACAATAATAAATAAACCCACCTGCCACACCTATACTTAAAATATCCTCTAGGTCTGCAAGTGTAATTTATGTTTGCTTCCAGGCAAAGGAGCGAGCCAATGGCATGGAGCTGGACAGGCGTAGAATCAGGGTGGACTTCTCCATCACAAAAAGACCTCACACCCCAACGCCTGGAATTTACATCGGCCGGCCCACATAGTAAGTAGTTAACTAGGGAACAATGCGTAAGCAAGTGGGTGCCGGCAGTTGCTAGATGAAATTTGTGATAAAGAGGTATATAGTGCTGCACCAAAAACCTTCTTTTAAGTCTTTTTAATTGGAGGTGAGAATGTAACAGTAAAATAATGCAAATGTACGCTTTGTGTAGCGTGAAAAATCTTATGGTATTGTTTTTGTGTAGCGGAGAAGGCAGTCCGAGTGGTCCGCGACGCCATTCACGTGACTATGACCGTGGTTACGACCGCGGATATGACCGAGGTGGCTACGACCGCTATGATGACAGGGACTACTACAGATCATACAGGTGACTCTCAGTCTGTTAAAAGGATGTCAGCGGTTAATTTATTCTCATCGTGTCGTATTTGGGTTTTCTGTTCTTTATTTTATCCCCATCTGACGCTGACAAAAATGATAAACGGTCTTTGTTTTCCCTAGAAGGCGATCGCCTTCACATTACTACAGAGAGGCTTACAGGTCTCGATCGAGGTCACGGTCTTATTCTCCCCGTAAGTCATGTCAATAAACTATCAACTGTTTTTATTCAAGAATCAAGCATGTTGCATTGTGTCATATAATTACCCTGTTTTGTTTCACAGGTCGATATTGAAGGTCTTCTGTCCCCTTCTGTTTTTTGGGGTGTTTTTTAGAGTAGATCTTTCCTACTCTATCAAACATCTTTTTGCTTAAAATACATTAAGTATAGTAAATAATTTATGAAGCAGCACTTTCATGTCTTGAACACCTGTTGTAAATGTTATACTCATTTTTGTTGTATAGTGGAGCAGATTAAAAGGCAGATCTGTTTTTCCCACCTTGACTCATGTCCTTCCTCACAGCATTTTATGCCTTCTCCAACAGACCATTGCATTTGCAAGACTGTTGTAATGCTAACATAAATATATTAAAGCCTTGACTTTATCATATTGATGCAGGTTCTTTCTACAGAATTTTGAAATATCTAGTGCAAGGCGTTTCTTTTTATTTGAGTTGAGTAAAATTTTCTGGAGGGCTTCGTATAGTGTCAAGTGGGTGAGGATAACATCAGGTGTAAAACTCCTTTGATTAAATTGTAAAACACAAAGTATTTTAGGTTCCCACTTAAAAGCTCAATCACCCAGGCCTAGTCCTTTCCTTACTGCAGCTGTTCATGCCGACCACGTTTTGCTAGATAGATTTGTGGCATTTATTTTTTCAAACCAAGCTGGAACTTTTTAATTAATTTTCCCCCCCTAATTTTTCAGACCAGAATAAACAGATCTGACCAGTCAGACAACTCGTTTGGCAACAAACGTAGCTCAAAACTCGCCTCTGTGCTTAATACGCAAATGGTAAAATTATACTATTTTGTTTTTTTTAAACCTCAAGCACAGCTACATGCTGCTCTGGATCAGTTGGCTCTCTGAAATCAAAGCGATGGATCCAAAATGTCAGTTTCTTCATTTTCTGGCTTAGATAAACCAGGATCGGCTCACCATTGCTTGGTGTCAACATGGTGTTTTTTGAGGACACATTTTCTGCAAAAACACAACATTTCCGATGTTCATACGCTACAAGTTTGGACCTCCTCCACCTGGGGTAGCAACTCATCCCTCACCCATAGCTGGCACTAAACCGTTTTCCATCTGAGATCTATGGTCTTGGACATGAAGGTGCTAATTCCCGTGCAGGTGGAAGAGGTCAAGTGTCTTTGGGTCTTGTTCAAGAGTGAGGGAAGAGGGGGACATGTGATTGACAGATGAATTGGGATGGCGTTCACAGTGATGCAGATGCTGAACTGATCGGTTTTGGGGAAGAGAGAGCTTAGTATAGAAGCAAAGCTATCGATTAACCAGTCCACCTCACCTCAGGTCCATTCTCACCTATGGCGACTTCATTCCCAAGTTCTGGGAATGAAGTCGCGGATACAAGCGGGAGAGATGAGTTTCTTTTGAAGAGCAGTGGGTCTCTTCCTTAGAGATGGGGTGGAGGAGCAGCTCTATGAGCTGGAATAGAGCTGCTCCTCCACCTTGAAAGAAGCCAGTTAAAGTGATTCAGGCATCTGACTAGGATACCTCCTGGACGGCTCTTAGTAGGTGAGGTATTCCGGGCATGTCTGGAATACCTAGATGGACAACACATGGCAAATGTCTGCAGATAATTCAGCTTCTTCCAGACAAACTACGGATGACCGCGGCAGTCACAAGTAGCCAGGTATGCCTCCCTGACCCCCCTTGTATGAGCTGGAGAAGGTGGCTGGGGTGAAGGAAGTCTGAGCTGCTCTGCTCAGATTGCTGCACCCACAACCTGAACCCAGGTAAACGGCAGAAGATGGATTGACCAATTCAGAACTGAAAAATTGCAAAATTTCGTGTCACTTTTTTGCAACACGCTTGGCGTGTAATGGCCTCAAGTTGGACCTTTTGAAATCTGTTGGTTGCAGAAGTAAGGTACAACTTCTACTCTCAAAGTGAATAGTCTCTGGTTTCCATTACACTTTTTCCAAGTTTCACTACAACTTAGACAGCAAGTGGTGAATGTTTGCCAAACTGCAGGTTTTAAGTCAACCAGGGGAATGATATGAAATTAATATGACTGACTTCTCAGGAGAAAAATACACAAAGGAGTTTTCTGATGCTATCATGCTGACCCTTATTAACATTAAATTAAATTTGGATCCTTTTTTTTATTGTTAATGATTGATAATAAATAGGAGTTTGAAGCATGAACTTTTCTTTAGTTTTCCAATGCCAGAAAAAGCTGGAGTACTATCGAGTTAATTGGTGCTTCTAAACTGGCCGTAGATACATCATTAAAGTGCTGTATGAATAGCCTGAAACTATGAATGTAGTGGGCAGCATGAAGCGCTTCAGGTTGTCAGTAAGACTAAAATATCAATACCATTTTCCAGCCTGCTTTGTTGAGGGTCAAAGGTTACTAAATTGTAGTCCAGCAGGTTTGTCCACAATAGATTTGCCTTGTATACTAATAGAAAACGTTTATTTAGTGTCAGTAAAAGGTGAGTCGGTGGAGTGCTTTATGATTTTTTTTTTTATATGGTTTTGAGGAAAACTGATCCGTGACTAGATGCAGCTAAACAGCCACTGTGAAATCAAGTCAGTTATACCAAACACACTGTTTAAACCTTCACCACAAGGTGAAGCAAGAGCCTTGGAGTAGCACCTAGCTGCAGCAAAGCAAAGTCCAACATCTACCCCTGCTGGTCACAAAGGGTCCAAATCCGTATCCATGACATACAGCACACTATATGGAAAAATGACTTGTTGGATTATTCGCTTATTGTAGTTTTTCTCTTTTTGCCAGGGAGGCGGAGGGGCAGAGCTCATGTCTTGTAAAAACAGGCAGTTTCTTTACTCAAAGGGTCGGTTCACCCAAATTATTAAAAAAACACGTTCTCCCTTCTTATCTCAAGTGAGATCAAGCCATGCAGATAATTTTTGTTTTATTTGTCTAGGCTTTGCAATATCCGGTCTGAGATTCCTCGCTTCTTGCCAAGACCATTGAAGTGAAAGGACTTCATTTGTGACGCGTACAAGCACCTCAAATTAGTTTTGGTTTTGTCCAGAATTTGGGTGGCAATACTGACAATTTTTAAAATTAAAAATCTTAAAATTAACCGTGCCCTCCGATGTTTGGGTTTCGGTGAGTAAATGGGTGCTTTACGCTTTGGTTTACTGCACAACAAAGCAAGAGATTGACCATTTAATAGGCACACAGAAGATACAACAATACATCACTAAATTCAGCTTTGATTTGAATGGTTATTTTACCCCAAATGCTATTCAACGGTTTCTTTTGTGGACTTTTGTGGCTTAAGTGCTGAAATTGATTAAACTAAATGCTTTGCAAGGAGCTTTGTAACTTCTATAATTTATAAATTAGTACTTTTAACCTTGAATTAAAGTAAAAGATGTTAGAAAGCATAAATAAAACAGTGTTGGGCAAGGATGCTGTAAAAATTCATGTTAAATTCATGTTAAAGTTAGAAGCAAGAAAAAGTCACAAAGATTTTTTTTTTTCAGTACAAAAAAAAGGAGAAGACCAGCAGAAAGACACCAGCAACCAGCGACCACACCTTGGAAAGTGCATAAGCCTATTTATTTCCATATTCTACCACAAGTCTACATGTGCAGTATGTGTGTAGTGAGTTTTGTTCAGCAGTTCTCAGCACGTTCCCCAAATGTCACATCCCTTCCACTCTCAGCTCAATTTTCCCCTCAGAGTGGAAATCATTTTTGGGTGGCTGGCATGATTTGTCAGCACACTGACCTAATTGGGCATAACACATAAAAAGAACACATGTAAACAAACCCTGCTTTTCACGAGGAAATGCGGCGCTTGGATGTGATTTTATGACTCCTATACTGATCATGGGGAGTTGTCACATTAATAAAGTAGCTATTAATGAGTTTAAAGCGACTTAGTGACTTGTTTGAATGGTGATCCTGATCTCTAAGCATAAAGATCCAAGACAACTGTGTTAGCCGGTCACCTAGGAAAGTAACTAAAGGGCTTGTTTTGTAAATAGGCCACAGTTTGGACATTCCTCTGTTCGCATACTGACGTAAACAGGGCAGGGATGGTCAGCCCTGCTGCTGCTGCTGCTGCTGGCACTATCTCCACTACAGTGGGGTGGCAGTAATGTTCCAAGGCACAAGCCAGTCACATGTAGAAACACTCAGCTGCTGTAAGCACTAGGCTCCTCCCCCTTCTTTGGTAGTGTAGGTAGAAGACTACACATCCAAGCACGAGCACTGCAGCCACAACCTTTCACTGACATTTCAGCCTTTGTTTGAAATTCGCCTTACATACTTAGCCGTGCTTCCCTCCCAAACACACCCATCCATGCGCACACACAATAGAGACGGGATGCTACATCATGCGTGGGGTAATATATATATATATATGTGTGTAGACATTGTGTGGCACCGCATGGAGGGCGCATGCAGCACAAGGCCTGGGATCCCCTCTTATCAGCAGCTTAAAATAAATATTTGCTCCTTTTTTACAATTTGCGCACGGGGGCTGTTGGTACTATTCAAGGCTTAAGAAGTGAAACTGTCGTCACCTTTAATTAAAAAGTGTAAAAGCCAAAGAAAGATATACATGCCAAAGCAGGGGCCTCTGGTAAGGCTGTATAAGTCAAGAATATAAGTAATAATAAGTAGCTAATTCACTATTATTCATGCAAGAACAGCGTGTACGGGCAAGTCAAGGTTTCACTTTCTCTATTACTTTAAGACAGTTGCGTTCATATTCTCTCTATTTTTTGTTGGTGTTTGTTTTTTGATTTGTTACAGTTTTATAATTATTGTCAGTTTTTACAAGATCACAAATATTACCTGAAGTAGGCTTATTGGAGTGTAATACCTGCGTTATAACAGGTGTTCACGGGAGAGAATTGGGCCCACAGCGTACACGCCGCCATAAATCCATATTTGTGTGGCTCATAAATAAATAAAAGGCAAACTGTGTGGATCAGTGACACTCTTTGAGTCGACAAGTGCAGTAACAACGACTTGATTTTCCACACAGTAGCTCTTTTTTTTTTTCTTTTTTTCTTTCTTCACTCCCCTAGCTTGGAGGGACCCGTGGCACGGTCCTTATTATGATTTGATAATATAACCCCTCTGCCTCCTTTAAGCCCATCCCTTTGCTGAATGCACCCACTGCTCATCATGCCACTTTCATACCCTACTGCACTTTCTGTGCTGGGAGAGCAGCGGTGATCCCATATGCACCTCCAAACATTTTTTTTCTTGTGATTTTAAGGGAGATTTTATTTAGAGGCGGTGCTTATTGGCTCCAGAGTAGCGTCGTAACGACACTTTTCCATAGTCCCTGTTAAGAGTTTGGCCAGGGCCAGTTGGTGCCGGGGGGTCGCCTATAGCTTAGTACTATCCTGGGGGGTGATTGCTGCGTCTTTTTTTTTTTTTAATCCCAGCAGATTTTTTTCTAGTTTATTTTTTATTTTTTAATATTTTTTCTACTTCTCTGAAGATCGCCATTCTCTCACTCTAAGATCTGATACCCCTTCGAGATTTTTCCTTTCAGATCATGAACAAACTATATGTTGGGAATTTAAGTCCTTCGGTCACTGTCGAGGACTTGAAGCAGCTCTTTGGGGAGAGGAAGCTGCCAGTGGCCGATCAGGTCCTACTGAAATCCGGCTATGCTTTTGTGGACTTCCCCGATCAGAACTCGGCCATAAAGGCTATAGAGACTCTTTCTGGTAAGTGTGGATTTGATAAGTGATGCTGCTGGTGACAGGGAAATTTCACAGCGAGTTTAACTGAAAGACGAGGTTTAAAAAGCACGATAGGTCAGCGTGTCCGAAATGTGAAATAGGCTGTTAAGCAGCTCTTGTGTTATTTCTTTTACATTTATATATATGTATATGTGTGTGAGAGAGAGTGTGTGTGTGTCTGTGTATGTTGCTCGGGACAGTGTTTGCGATCACATCCGTGTGTGCCATCAGAGTTTAGATGAACGCTCAGTCATGCACGCTCCAGCAAAAATTGGATAAATTATCGATCACAGGACACACTTGGGGCTTTAGTGCCCATTTGCCTAAAGAAAGCACGAGCCGTCGTAACGCAATTAACGCGCACAATACCCTATATTTTGGGGATTCCGATAGTGCGGGGCGCTACTTTGCAATCACCCACTGGAATGTATGGGATGGTCTGATGGTTCGGGTAGGCATAATTATTTTTCACTTATTTTTTATCTTGATTTTATTGAAGAGAGCACGGCGAAGCGAGCGCGGAAAACTTGTCAGATTCGTGTTCCTCTGATGTCTGGCTATGTTTTTACGAGGTGTCTTGGAGGTGGGTCACGGGGGTCCAGAGGAAAGAGCTAATAAACAGGTAGCTGAGGGGGGACGAGGTGAGACGCTAATTCCGTGCTGCGCCAGGCCACTCAATAGTAACGAAAAGCCGTGTTTGAAAGCCTCGCCGAAGAGCGCTTCAAATTCACCCTCCGAGTCGGGTCAGCACGGTGAATTAGGAAAAACACCTACCTAGAACAGAAAGTACAAGTCAATTCTCCTTTGCAAACCATCTCCTCTTTTGATGTTGCATTCTTTACTGGGAGCTGAAAAATATCCCTCATTGCACTGTGAGGGTTGTGGGAGTGGAAAGCATGGCTGCCCATTTCCCCCATAGTATATAAGCTTATCATGCTTCATTTTGGCGCCGATACCCCACAATTGTCACCCACAGGACCTCACCTCGAGTTGGGATTAATGTAAACGTATACAGTTTATCCGCCGTCGCGCACACAACGCGCCCGTGTACACTACTTTTTTCAGGGATTGGCTATTTTGAATGGGGACGCACCTACTTGGTGAAGTGATTCAAAGTGTTGGTGTGTAGGCCTACCCAGCTTGCATTGTTACTTTTATGAACACAACAGCTAACGCTACACTATCAATTGTTTTTCGTCCCTACAGGTAAAGTTGAATTACACGGAAAGGTGATAGAGGTAGACTACTCTGTTCCCAAAAAACTAAGGTAGGCCTACAATCTGTGACACACACGCACACACACAACGCTCTCCACAAACACACACGCATTGTATCCTACGCCTATACTGTGCCCCATGGCAGACTTGTGTGACCTGTAGGCTTCCGCTGTGAAATATAGCGAGCAGATTTTCCCTCTTTTCTCGGCTCCCGTGTGTGATTTCTGCCACGCTGTTGCTGCTTTGTTTCCTGGCGATTAAATTGCGATTGTGTGGTGATTAGACAAAGGGAGTTGAAGGGGTGGGTGGGTGTTGGGGGGAGAGAGAAAAGGGCGATAAAGAAACAGTTTAGTCCCAACATCCGCACAACACACGGTGGCTGCTACCATATCGCGTTATCTTGCAGCAAGGCCTATCCCAGTTTAAAACGTGGACTCACGCTCACACGCTTGACGTGTAATAACTGTTATGTCCTAATTAAATCTTACCTAAAGGCTGAAATTAAACTTGGTCCAAGTTTAGGCTGAAATTAACGCGGTCCAAATGCGTTTATGTATTGACCCCCCTCTCCATCCGCAAGGTTATTTTTCCATATATGTAGGCGTTAAAAGTTGGGTTTCTTTATTGACTGTTGCACTGCAATGCACGACGTGATGCATACCAATCAGCTGCCTCTTTCTTCCCTATATGCATGCGTGTGGATGTATGTGGGAGTCACGCTGTGTGAGAGAGAGAGAGAGAGAGAAGAAGAAACAGCTAGGGTCGACTGTTTTAGTGCGTAAATCTATAGGTCAGCTCCACAACGACGACATCAATGCTGTGTACTTGTGTTTGTGTCAGCTTGTCCACAAACGTAAGAAATCCACGAGCTTTTAATTTTATTTTAAATGCCTGGGTATATTAAAGAAAATAAACTATTTTTTAAATCCCTACACGTAACGCCTGAAAAAGTCACTCGTATGTAGCAGTTTGTGCATTCTAAAAACTCCCTCGATACTTACAGATCCACCCATTTTCACAACAATGCCATTGGCTATAAGGAAAAACTACATTGCGTGACAAAAAGGTAAATATTCAAGCCCCTTGTGGAGGAACACGTGACCCATACTTTATGTGCTTCCAGCATAGTCATCCCCCTCTAGTGCAGGCTTTCTACTTTCGTGCTTAAGCGGCCCCTTCGTGTTTTCCCCTTCCTTTTTTGCTTAACAACACTGTAGAGAAAAATCTGCATGCTTTAAATATACAATGATTTTCTGTGTCGTTTTTCTTGCTTTATGGCTCGATCTGAGGACGTTTTGTAAGCTGCAAGGCGCAACATGGTGTAAAAGCCTGCGCCACTCCCCACAGTTAATGTGCACGTAGGCCATGGCAATGTTGGAGAGCCTCATAATGGCTGCCATGATGGCCCTGCACACTGCACGGCTATAGGCTGAATCAGATGGAGCAAATGTCCATACATGTGCCCGATGTGTCCAATCGGCAGTGTGTACAGCTGCTGGACGTGCTTGCATGTGCTGAAAAAGGCCTTAAAGCGGAATCCTCGCCATATCAGCGAGATCAATATGAGTGCTGTTTGGATACGTATAGGTGTTCATTTTGTAACGCAGAGCCTGCCTCGACGTAGCACGTGGAGGTGGAACTTTATAGTTTTTTGTTGTTGTTGTTCGCTTGGTCTAAATACAGAATTCCTTAAAAAGTAGTGAATTTAAATTTGAAACCCTCTCCGCATCAGTTCGCCAGGATTTGTTTGGAGATTTTGCGACAGAAACGTTCGCCCAGATTTCAATTTTAGATTAAAATGCGTATTTTTTGCGTTCACTTTAAGATTTAATTACCATAATTTACAGGCCTCCAGTTAATGCAAATGTCCCATCTTTTTCGTGTATAATTGTTTAAAAATATATTCAAGCTCTACGAGACATCATTGGAAATGCAATTTAGATGTAATATTATAGGACGATTCTACGCCCTTTGCGTTATGTTTTTTTTTCTTTTCTTCTAAATCTTGCATTGAAATAATTATGTTAACAACTGCAGGAATTCTCGTGGATTTAATTGCAGCTGAGCTGAATGCATAGTTACACAGGGCTCATCAGTTTTTGTCTTGTTATTTAGGAAGCTGTGTGAGCTTTATGTCCTATCTTCAGGCCTGCTTGCACTTCTTGGGTTTTCTGAGGCTGCTGTAGTTTCAGCTGCTGCTTGTTTATATATTTTTAGTTATGTTTTGTTGTGTAACAAGGTCCCTGTGCTGACAGCCATATATGGATTCACAGTTAAATTGTACCAGTTTTAAAGGGTAAAAATTCTGATCGATTATGGTGTGCTTTTTAAGTTTTTGTTTGCTAATGAGCGAAGGACTGGGCCTTTTTAAATGTGTTTTTGAATCACCTGAACAAAAAAAAACAAAAACAAATGTGGGAATTCATGATGTCCTGATTGCCATTTAAATATTATTTCACTTCTGTGCATTTTCTGTTTTGACAGTTCAAATAGCTTTGGAGCGATCTGCTAATTTATAAGAATAAAAGCAGCTTTTGATTTTATGCGGGGAAGTTTGGAAGCTTCTTGATTTGGAAATACGAAATAATTAGTTACAAATTTATTGTCATATTTTAAAGACATTTTACAATTATGAGACTTGAATCTGCTGGAACTGTTTGTTTGTAGCACTTAGTGATTTAAAAATATGGATTACTTAATATAGATTTCAGTGTTAAGACAATTGTTACTCCAAATTTATATATTTATGTTAATTGACTCATACTTTAAATAATGTCTGTGTTTTATATGTATTTAATTGTCTTGTCACAAGCTTGATATATAATTGTAGGTTTTAATAATAATTGTTTATTGCAGCAATAATCAGTGGAACTCATGAAACAGAAATTCAGTTTGCTCACGAATAATTATTATGAGCCATATTTCTTTTATTATAGTTACTTAATTTATATGTTCCTAATTAGAGTGCAATTGCAAAGGAAATTTGTTTGATATTGTAATTAAGCAAAATATCTTTGTTGCATTTTTGCTCATGTGTTTTGTTTTTTAATGGTGGCCTGTTTTTACACCAGAAATCATAAAAAAGTTTGTCCCCCATATTAAGTTTCTTGCAGTCGTTGCTCGTGCTGCACACGAGGCAGGAGAATGGGACTTGGTGCTAATTGATATTGGAGCTTAATAAACTGCATGCAGTGTTGCTTGTCTATCAAACTCGAGCTGGAGTTGCACGCAGATTGACAACTGTGGGCGCTTGCTGTGAGCCTGATCAATAGTCTGTTGTTGATAGTAAGCACGTGAAGGTGGTGCTTGCGGAGTAAACACAATTAAAGATGTCCTGTAATATTATGCAGGTTTGTTTACTTGCTTGTTTAGTGACAAAAACAGACTTTTCCTCCTTCCAATTATCTCCCGGCACCTTTGACATGCCTAAATGAAACTGTGATACATTTGTGACCGAGTGCTAACTCTTGTGTTACACTCCACTGTCTTTCTGATGGGCTGTTGTGTGCTCGTCATCTCAGTATTAAGCTAGCTAACAGTTGTTTAATAAAGCCAGGCCGATTACAAGACACACATTCTTTTTTTCTTTTTTTTTTTATAATGGGATACTACAACGTGGTGTAAACATCTGCATTGCACCACAGTGGTGCCCGTGCAGATGTGTGTGTTGGGTTGTCTGTGCACACTGAGTCAAAACACCGAAATACGATAGCCATCAGTTGATCCACTCAGAATCCATTAATACTCCCCAGTTGATCCTGGGCGAAGGGGAAGCTCTCCAATTCAGGCTCTGGTTTTGTCTGGAGTGATATCAGGAGGTACTGTATTGCTCTCCTCTAAAGCCACATCCGCTTCACCCTCCTCCCTCTGTCTCCTCTCACCTGTCCATAAGGAGTGATCCCTCAGAGTGATCTGTTTTATTTAGGAGAAGATGCCACACATGTTTAATCTTCCATACAAATGTATCCCCTATCGAGATCGTGTGTTATAAAAGTCATGGCTTATGAAATTGCTCTTCATTACCAATTACAGGAGGGAAAAAAATGTCAGTTTTCTTCTTAGAAATTAGCCTTGGGCTTTTATTTTTTTTTCTGTGTTCAGGCTACTGCATTTCAAATTTCAGCACCTCTACAACTCCACTAAATTTGTATAGCAATTATTAACTTTTTCATGAAAGCGGAAGAGTATATTTTCTCTCCTGAAGTGATAACAGGCTTGCTAGTGCAACAGAGTACATAGCTTAAGGGAGCAGCGAGATTAGATGTGAGAGAATTGTGAATTCATTGTGTGTGTATTGTAGCTGTGGGATCGCTGTTTAAGCTCCCTGAGAGTTTGAAACACCTTTTTTTTTTTTTTTTTTTTTTTTTTTTTTTTTTTTTTTTTTTTTTTTTTTTTTTTTTTTTTTTTTTAAACAGAAGCTTGCTTATATATCACAGCAGCGTCTGTAGAAACTCACTTCTCAATGAGCTGCCACTCTCATTTCACTGCAACCTGTTGCATGACTAATAGTTGTTGCAGCATTACACCCATTACAACCAGGATTTGAATAATCGGCTAGATGACTCTCAGGAGCCGTAGTGAGGAGGTGTGGAAGGCGTGGCTGGAATGAGGAGGATTGCTCTGACTTGATGGCTTAGTCTCTGACTAAGCCATCCAAATATGCTAGAAATAAGGGAAGTAAAACAGGACTGTTCACTATTCGCAGATGGTTTCACCTGAAGGAGAGTGTGACAGCGGGGGAAAGAAATAGAGAGGTGCTATGCAAGCGTCATCCAAATGGGAGATGAAGGGGACAGCTCTGTGTTTTTGTTTGTGACCTCACGGTTGTGCATTGCTTCAATTTTTATCACGATAGAATAAAACGTCTAATGAAAAAGAAGCCTGTTGTGAAATTGTAACGAAACCCTCAACGATTAAAGACAAGAGGTTTAAAGTTTCCTTGAACTGAGACACCTGAAGACATTTTATTTTAATCTGTGAATTTGTCCCTGAAGATATGCTGTCATTGACTTTCTGTAGAAGATGACAGAAAAAGTTAAAGTTTAGCATCCATCCATCCATCTTCTGCCGCTTATCCGGAGCCGGGTCGCGGCTAAAGTTTAGCATTTCTAATCAAATCGATGCTTGGTGGGCACACCTGTCTATCAGGTATGCCCGAGGTCTCCTAGTTTACTGCTTGCATGAAGAAAAGTGTGAGCGCTGCCATGTCAGGCTGTTTGGAGCGGATGTTTGGGGACGCCGTTGTGCTAAACAGAGTTTGATGAAATGCTGGAATCTAAAACGTGCTGAACACGAATGCTTAATGACTTTATAAGTCATGATTATGAGTGCCACAGTTTGTACCCAAGTTCTTTTTTAGGGAAGTAATTTGAAAGTTGTAACAGCTGCTAGGTCTCTCTTTCCTTTTCCACATCATCCCTCTGTTGCTTAGGCTGGTTTCCCGTGTGTGTGTGTGTGTGTGTGTGTGTGTGTGTGTGTGTGTGTGTGTGTGTGTGTGTGTGTGTGTGTGTGTGTGTGTGCGCGCGTCATGTGAATATAATGGTTGAACATGACACAGGACAGACAGAGAAGCTGTGGGGAATCCCGGCTAAAAGCGACATGCCGGATGTAAAGTTTAGTGTTTCTACCCTTCAGTGTGCCAGCACACAAGGGCGTGGTGTCCATGGAGGGGAGGGCAGCTGAGGCGTACAGCAGGTGGCATTTCTCACACAGGCAGATCCCGTCCTTGTCCCATATCATCACCATATAAAACTGCTACCCTGATACTAGTTTAGAGCTCTGATGGGTTTTGAACAGGTGAAAACTTCCAAGGAGCCAATCAGAGTCTGACATGGAGCGAGCCCAGAGCCAAAAATGCTTACATGCAGAGGAGGCACTGTGTCACTGACTTAAAGCTGGGAATACGGTCAGCCTCAAGATTCACCCCGGTCAAATGGTCTTCATAATCATGTCAGGCTTTCACCCTTTTCTCATTCTCTTACCTTGGTTTTAAAGCAGTGAAACTAATTTCTCTTAGACATGAGTGCCCGTTGGTTGACTGGTAGTTGACCTGTTAGCGTCAGAGATGATTATTTAATCCAGAGCCCCGGTACCAGGATGCCTGTGATTCACATTACTAAGAGAAATGTTAAAATAAATAAATAAAATGTTGAACGCTCTAAAGAGAGGAAAAACAACCAAATGGGTAGAAAAAAGAAAGAAGAGAGAGCAGACAGGCAAAAAAAAATTACTAGGTAGACTCAAATTGATGCCAAAACATGAACATTTTCCACAAGGAGATGGTGACTGATTGCAGAGACAAAAACAACCACAAACATCCATAAAACAAGATGCTGGGTGACCTGTTGGTTTGTTTCTTTTCTGTTTTTCTCCAGTGTTATTCAGGGCTCCAGACTGTTAATGTTTAGTCATGTTTTATGATCAATATATTAGGTGTTTTGTTTTTTTCATTTTCGTTAGTGTGGGATATACGTATGTTTAGGAAGATAAAAATACACAACTATAGTTGAATGTTGAATGGAAATGGTATTTAAAGACATAGCCACAGCCCTAGCAGGCAACTATGGGGAACATTTCTTTATCAGCTTGTTTTGTAAGGCTACTGTTAACATTAGGTAACATGGGCAGAGATTGCACATGCTATTGTTCCGATATAAATGCGCTGTAGCCGCAAAACAATGTGGAGGCATTGAAGGCAAGGAAGACGGCTTAAATAGAAAGAGAACCTTAAAAGACACGTGGATTTCTCTGGCCGAGGTACAATAACGAGATGCGTTGAGTAAATTGTGCAGCATGTGGCAGTGCGAGTATGGCTAATGCAGTGTTGGAAACAATCTATAAAACTGCACAATGGCAACATGTGACACAAGCTATGCAAGGATTCGTGGAGTCCTTGAAAAGCAGTTCCTCTTACCACAAGCATTTACCAACAGGATTGCCTGGCAAATAAGATAAAAAAAACTGAATAAAAAGGAACAAAACAACATAACTCACGTTACCGTATCATGTGAAGATGCTTTTTAATACCTTTAAATTCAAACTGTTGCTTAAAAAAAAAGAAAAAAAAAAAGAGAGAAGGTTTTGCCCATTTGTTATGTTTTCCTGTGTGAGCTGGGAGTTTTGCAGTAAACGGCTGTCTGCCGCTCGTTTTTGATCTTAAAAATACTGTAAAGGAATCTGAAACTTTTCTGAGCCAATCCACATTTCTTATTTCACATTAGACCACAAAACAGAACCAATAGCACCTAAATCTGGTGGTGGTGCTACCATCTGTGAGACTTTGGTGGCATTTGGGGACACGAGGGTGAAAATTCTCCTGAAGCCTCTCTTTTAGGAGCTAAATAGCAGCTACATGTGTTTATTCAGAAGGCATGTATTACCTTAAAAGACAATATTATTCCAAATATTAAGCAGCTTTTCTTGCAGAAATCCAACTTATTTGAGTCTGAACAAAAAGTGCGCTTTAGGCTGGTCGTCCCACTCAAAAGTTTCTAAACCCAGTTTCATTTCCAGGAACTTCCAGATTTCCAGACAGCATTTTTTTTTTTTTTTTTCCCCCCCCATGTAGCTGCAGTAACATCGTTTGATATTTATCCGCGAAGAGAAATGCCACAAGATACAGTCCTCTGACATTTACAGCATCTTGATGTGGGAGCAAAACTGTGTCATTGTGCTTGTGAATGCGTGCGCGTGTCCATGTGTGTTTACAGGTCACGCTGCATTCAGGTCCAACTGTTCCGCGTTGCCACGGAAACCAGTTTTGAGTGTTTTGCTTTAGTTAAAGAAGAAGAGCTCGAACGATTAAGGCTTTCAGAAATTAGACCCAAAGCGCTCCGGTGAATAGAACAACCTCGCAAGAGGCAAAACAAAAAGTTTCCTGCTTTTTTTTTTTTTTTTTTTTTAAGGACCCCCTGAGATTCACCCTACAGCCGATCACTTTAATAACTCTTGATATCAAAATTGCATGATTACAGATTTTGTTCGTCACAAAATGCTGTCAGTTCGGGTATCCTGTAATTTCCATTCATTCCCAGAAGAGTGGAGAGTGCAGTCCAGGCGTGTGTCCGTGGCTTGGGATATGGGCGGCACAGTGGTCAGAGTGCTGATTTTATATGACAGTGAATTCACAGCCGAGTAAGGTGCCTCAATAAAAATGCCTGTGCAAAGCTGGCCCTTCACTGAAACCTTCAAGTGCTCATTTTCTTTCCACAAGTGCAGCAGGGAAAACTGCTGAATGGGCTGTCCATCTCTGTCACAGCCGCAGCCCTTTTGTGACCTTTCTTATTTATGAGCCCACTCGCGGCCGTCATTTCCGCCCTTTTCCATATGTATGCAGCAGAATCACTACCACTGCCACCGCCATCAGAACAAGTCATCTACAGTAGGGTCATCGCACAGCTGAGCCTCCGACACAACCTAGAGCACAGTCCGGCTATTGTGCTTTCCCTGTTTCACACTTTGTGATGGGAGAGGAAGCCACAGAGAGGACTTCCGAGTCAAAGATGAGCATGTCCCACATGCATACTTATAGGGAGAAATGAGCACTGCTGATAGAGGGCAGCATTTCTTTCCCCGTCACTGAGGCTCGTGGGGAGGCTGTTAGTGTCCTCTCTCAGCAGGGTGTATGTGGTCTGCTCGCAATCATTAGGATTTCTGGCTGTTGCAAATCACATTAAACGTTAAATCACATTGAAATCATGTATATTTTCACATTACAATGTATGACCATTTCTTGAAAAAAGAAATCAGATTATATGTATTTGAAATCTTAAGATTCTCTCTCTTCCTCCCCATGCTGAATGCAAGACACCTTAAAATAAAAACATCCCAACCCACGAAGGGCTTGACGAATCCCTAAAATCACATTTTAGTTTAAAACCTGAGTGACTGAATATCAGACCGCTTTAAATGTTTAGCATGCCATTTTCAGATACTCTACCCAAACGGCTACTTTTACTTTGCACGTTAAACAGAAAGCAGTCTCATAAAACTGTGTCTTCTTTTGAAGCTGTCTGTCCCTCAGATTTACCAAAAACATTATTAAAAACTGAAATATATATATAAGTTGTTAGATGTGTCCCCGCAGATCGAGTCCTGATGGTCATTGCTGTGTTTTTACAGTTTTGTGCTGTAATTGCTGGAGTTTTGCTTGGTAATTAAATGTTTGCTTTAAAATGCAAAGCTGGATTGGAAAGATAACATGAGAGAAACATTTGGATAATTTGCAGGGAAGATGTACTGATGGAATCTAAATGTGCAGGAATAGCTCAGCATGCTGAGAAATACAATCATTCAGTGTTTTTGTAATTATATATTTTGCCTTAGCCAAGATGTCAATCGGTTCTTTGACTGATTTATTCATTTTTATTAAAAGGAAACATGGTTATTCTCTCTCTGTCATTGAGTTTTTGCCACCTTTTAAAAATTGTGGTTCTTGGTTACAGTGTCCTTGGGTTATGTCAGTGGTAGCAGTGCTGCTTTTCATTTGTGAATTGTGATACACCATGAAGCCTCTTGCATTACACTGATATGCCTGAGCCTGACTTTAACTTGATGAGCCCAAGTCAAAGGTGGGTGAGGTGGGTGATAAGCAACAGGCAGGGGCTGGAGGGTAGGACAACTCCATCTGCAGCCCTGCCATGTGGCCAAGTTCATGCCAATACCCAGTCAGTTACTTTTGGAAGAGAAAATGTATGAGAAAAACTGGATATAGCAATAAGCAAATGGAATGACAGGAGTCTCGAATTTGCATGGAAACACGAGGGACCTTAAGGGAGTCCTTTTGATTGTACCACGCCAAATGGCAGTTTGCAGGCATAGCTGGAGAGTATTTTCATATAGACGCAGCAGAGCTGTACAAAAGGAGCCGTGAGCAGAATGTGAAAGAAACAGTATCAGCTTGTAAATAGTTGTCGTCCTGCTGACCCTTAGCTAATATTTTTCAGGAGGAGTTAAGCAAGTTATTGTGAAGTGTTCAATCTGTGCGCATCTCACTAAATATTCTAAGGGATTCCTGTGGGTGCAGGAGTTGCTGCGTGGCATAGTGTACACGAGGAATACAACTGTGTGTTCTTCCTGTGAGTTTTAAATTGTTTCATTCACATATTTTTAATTGAGTCGTGGTGAAACGGCATGCAGGAAACTGTGAGTTAGCAGCTGACTGCATTTAACGTGGTCTCCTTGCATGTATGCTGCTGTGGTTGCCCATCCCTCAATGCAGAGCCTCTGTCTCACACATGAAAACAACATTATGACACTGATTGATGAATGAGCTCTCCCTGTCGGGTTAAACGAAGCACACGCTCACACAAATCCAATTAAGCTTGAAGCAAGCGTGCATTGAGGAGCACAATCTGAGAACCTGAAGGCAAAAACGAGGGCATCTGCAGCCCACCAGGTTAATAAATATTTGATACTGAGGCAGCCATGCTTGTTCCGAGTGTTGGGAAAGTTAAAGAGGGTCTTTGCCTTTAAGCACTGCGCGACCAGAGCTGCTTCTGTTAACACGCTTCTGCTCAGGTGATTTTTATTTTTAATAATGATGAATTCCAAAAGATCCAGCTGCAGCTCACCTCCTCTCTCCAGGGACTGTCACACACTTCTTCCACTGCAGTAGTTGGTGCCTGTCTTCCCTCCTTCCCCTCCTCCTTCTCACATGTGCATGCTTTGCCACCTAGATTGCGTGAGCTGTTTCCCGCTAGTTTCAACGCCACTGCTCCCCTGGCACGGAGTGGTAATGCAGAATGAAGCCTGCTATGTCTTAGCATGAGTTGGTGTAAATAGATTAGAACTGTATGCTACGTATAGTAAGCTGAATGTGAGCCTCCGTATCAGATAGTGTAACGGAAACAGGCCGTTTATTCTTAGTAGAGTTGTGGTTACCGCCATTCAGATCCTTTAACAACAGTAGCCGTATGTGTGGCCGTGTCTTTGCGTGTGTCTGTGTATTGTGCCTCTGTGTTCCTGCCCTCCCCAACCACCACCGCCGCCCCTCCGGTGGGAAGCAAGAGTTCATTTCAGTGATGGCAACTGAGATGGTTTCGTTTCAAGTGGTGTTAGGAGTGACTCCAGGCTGGGAGGTTTCCGGTCGCTTAACGTTGCGGGACGATAAATTACAGGGAAATAGAGTGACAAGCTTCAGAGCGTAGATTGTTGATGAAGAGACAGTGGTGGTGCAGATGTGGAACCACTGAAGATGACACAAGTGTAGTTAGAAGGGACTTGTGTTTGTTCTTCCTTTTGTCAAGTGCAATTGTTGTACTCTTTGTACACCGACACACACCCCGGGCATTTGTGAAGCATTTACAGTATCACAGTTACAGTTTCCTCCTTTATTATCACACATTATTAAAGCTGGCGTATGCCTATGTAGGATTCACAAGCCAGATTCTCTCTCGCTCTCTCTCGCTCTCCTACTCACACAGAGAGAGAGAGAGATGGACCCTGATTTGATCAAATCTCAGAAATGCCACTGAGGGGAAAAAATGCAGTTTTATTTGCTCTTGCCGTCTTTTCGCTCGTTGTTGTAAAATACAATCCACCGCTGCAGATGTGAGGTCTGATCATGACGAATGATCCCATTACCATTATGTGCCTGTCACATGCTCGTTCACACCGAGGTGGAGCTTTTCAGGCCAGTTGTTGTGGTTGTCTTGAAGAACGGGCAGCCCGTTTTTCAGAACAGCCTTCACTCCTAATAACCCCTTCAACTTAGACAGGGTGTTTGTTAAAGAGGGGAACCAGGCTCGTTTGTCTTCTGCCAGGAATGATGAAAGCAGCCGGCCTGTAAATACTTGCAGATTTGTTTTGGTGTTTCTGAAGAGGAGTGGCGTAAACTTGAGTGGGACTAGAAACAGTTGTTAAATGAGTGGACTTTGACATCCTGCCTGGCAAATCAGTGACTTTCTGTCACTGTTAATAATATTTTGGTCGCAACTCTGGTGGATCTAAAAAATGCGAGCCTTTAGGGGGTTATTTTCAGCCTGTGATTGTCTTTAAGTAAAATTGCACAGTAGATTTGGCAGAGGTCTGACACTTATATACAACATATCCTGTTTTTGTGTTGCTGCGTTCACAAGTTACGGCAGTTTGTTATATAATCAAACCTGGAAAGCAAACAGTAAAGAAACATAAACTGCTACTCGGGCCGCAACTTCATGTGCGTTGAAGAGTTGCTGCAGCTTGGCAGACGTTTAGACTCCACTGAGCTCCTTCCAGTCCCATATATAAGAGACTAGAACAACAAACCTTTCCCTCAGGCTTTTTCACAATTGCCAATAACTCTCTCTCGCCTTCTCTGTCTCACTTTAAATGCTAGCCACGCAAATAGGCATTTCCACCCGCTCCCTGCTGTTGTGGAGATCGGCTTCCTAACCCGAGGTATCGATGTCATCCTAGGATATTTACACAAGTATTTATTGGTTATCGATCAGGGCCAGAGTCCTAGTCAGCAGCTTCCACAATTGAATTAGTCTATATACTACATTCCCACACAGTGTGCAGGCATCCTCCAAACTCGTCCTTCCTCACCCAAATCAACTGCTCCTCGTGCTGAAGCACACATAGATCTGAATCCTTTCCATTTCCTGTACGCTTCCTGTCGAGCCCCCCGCCTCATTTCACAGAGCAGATCAGGATTTGGAGCCATTTTAGCCGCAGGATTAAAGTCTGACAGGGATAATGCCACTTCAGCCACTTGTGAGTCACGTGACGCGAGATGATCTAAGGTTTTGGGAGGAGCACTATAATGTAATTAATGTATCGGAGGCTCTAATCCATTTGACTCCACCCACTCATGGAGCCGGATGGTCATAAACATTAAAAACTGCTCTTTTTTTTTTTTTCCACAGAGGACAGTGAGGAAAACGGAGGGGGTGATGAGCGGCTCTTTCTCCTTCACGCTGCTGCCCCTCCACACACTCCCTCTTTTAAATAGAGCGGCCTGTTCACATTATTTTAACCTTAAACCGGCATGCACTAGCGTCCCCCAGCCTGCATGATGGTGTCCTATGTACTGTACATAATCCCACCTCCTTAATCTCCTGATGGCTTATCACCGTTACTGCATTTTACCACTCTTAACCCAGTTATGTAAAATTGCTGTAAGTCAGCAGCTAATTTAATATCCTACTGTTCCTACCTGTCACTGCATCTTTTTTTTTATTCTTCACTCAGATTGTTATTTTTAAAAAGGTGTCACATTCGTGGAAAGCTCACTTTAAGTTCGCTCTTGTCAAATGCGAGCAAAAGAATTTACTTTTAATGTGCGCTTGTTATTTTATTATTATTATTGTTTTTCTTGCATTGCTAGCACTGCTGGGACTTTGCATTTATTAAAAGCGCTGAGGTGTTAAAATAAATGTTTCAACAATCAGCTGAATATTTATTGATTAATTAACGTTTAGCTGCTTTTTTTCTCTCTAAAAAACACATACTGCGGGATTAAAGTTCAGGTGTTGCTTCTTTAATTCAATTTGTCTAAAGCGTTAATGAAGGCGAGAAGGAAGACTGCAAAAGAATAGGTATAAACCTGTATAAATATACAAAATAAGCTAAAATAAAGTAAAACCACCAAATTTTAAAACAAACACGGTGACCGAGGCATCGTTAATAAAACTTTCCCCAAACTTGGCACTGATTTCCTGACCCGGTGTTTGAGAACACACTCTTTCCAAAAGCTGCGTTGTGCCGATATTTGGAGATTAAGGACTCCACGGTGACGGCAGCTGTGACTGGCAGGGGTGTTTTGAAAGATGTTGCTCATTGACCAGACGTGCAGGGTTTCTGTTTCCCAGAGGATGAATCTTCACTCACCTCCTGCTAGTTACTGTGCGTATTTTCGCTCTCAGTTAGGAACTTCCCTGCAGATTGGGGGGGGCAGTGCATTCGTGTGTGTGTGTGTGTGTGTGTGTGTGTGTGTGTGTGTGTGTGTGTGTGTGTGTGTGTGTGTGTGTGTGAACAAGTAAAGCTTGCTCTCCAGAGGGAGCTGGAGGAAGAAGTAAGACGGAGACGTTGAGAGACAGACTGTAGAGAGAGCAGCAGACAGAAAGCAGGAACAGTTTGAGGGCTTGCGTAATGTTGAGTGGTGTGCATGTGTTATTGATCCTGGGACCTACACCTATGGCAGACGGGCTGAGCCTTCCAGCTACGGTATAATACCTTATGGTTGGCAGATTAAAGGATGAGAGCTCAGGAACAAGCTGCACAACTCAACATAAAGCAACAGAAGCAGCCATGAGGAGCAGCTAGCAGCGGACCCACACACTGCACCGCCGCAGTATGAGCTGGTATCCACCTGTCAGTAGCTGTAGGCACTGAGGTGTGTGAGAGGCAGACACAAGAAGTGCATCAGTATGTGCATGTAGAGAGGCGTAGACAAACTAGTCTGCTATACTGTAAATTATTGTGTTTTGGATGTGCGTGTGTGTCCCCGTGGTCTGGCTGCATGTCTGTCACTGACTGTGCTGACTTTGTGCTTTGTGACGGAGACTCAGAAGGGTCCTCGGTTTCTGAGGAGCCGGCAGGCATTTGATGTGCACAGGACAGGACAGCACATGAGGAGCGCTTTTGAATTTTCTGTTTATTATTCTCCCCCCCATCCCCCCCTCCCTTTTTGTTCTGTTGCTTTTGCTTTTTTTGGGTGGGGGGGGGTTTGTG